>KN484356.1:5469-15553 GCA_000787095.1 Periophthalmodon schlosseri
CCCATGATCACTTCCTAATTTGGAACAGGCGGCTAGCAGGTTAGCTATGTCCATTTATATATACAGTCTATGTGCATGACAGAACCTAGTTTGACAATGTTTAAATCCAGGCTCCAAACGGTTCTGCTTCACTGTGCATATGACTGAGAGGTTTTTATTCTGCACTCTTCTCTTTTAATGTTCATTTTATGATGATTATTTATGTTTTGTTTGTATTGTGAGTTTAATGTGTTTCTTATTCTGTAAAGCACTTTGAATTACTTTGTGTACGAATTGTGCTGTACAAATAAACTTGCCTTGCCTTGCCATGAATCACACAAAATACAACCCAGGGTGAACTGATGATAAGGGAACACCATTACCACGTGGAGTCTATTTGGGAGACTAAATATAATTGTACTTACATGGTATCGTATTGACACAAATACAACTTCGACACTGACTTTCCTAAGATCACCTCAAAATTACTACAAGGTTCATCAAGGCAAAAACATCCCTCTTGATGCTGAACAGACACCCTTCCTCTAATAGCTCTGACAGGCTGGGGATCCCTGTCAGCCACGCTCCATATGGCTGCTTCCATCTCCTGTACTCTTCCACTTTATTTGTTTGGAACGGATCTGCTTGGTGCTTCAGGCAGAGCTAAAATTTGAACTTTTAAATAATATTACTCCAGTAGAATTATTAAAAAGTAGTTGCAGAAAATTTTACTTGAGTACTGAGTAACTGTTTGAGTGCAAGCTCTGATTTATATACGGGACACATATGAAAAATTGCCTCTTTTTTAACCATTTATTACATTACAGTTATATTGTTACCTGGAGTTGTATTTTGCTTCATTCACGCTTGTTTCATTTATTCATTAATCCAAAATTTGCGTTCTCTGAGCACTCAACAATGCAAAGTTTGAATTTTGCCCAGATTGTTGCATCACAGGTAAAAATCCAAACTTCTCCTGCACAGTTTTTAAGCACATAAACCATCATTGGACGTATACAGTGGTCAAATTGTGTTGGGTCTATTAGCATAGCATTCACAACGGCTTCATTAGCGTTTTCTTATTGTTTATTCTCGTTGCAGGCAGCAGAGGGAGCTCCAATGCCTAAATGCTTGATTGGAAACTGAAGTGTAGTTTATAGTGTGTTTTCCCGGTGTAGACAGGTCAGAGCTGTGAAGAGATGATGCTACTGGATCAGTGTAATGCCATACTGTGGAACATTCCAGTCAACGCGATAACATTTCCAAGGAAAAAAGCTACATATTGGTGGTTTTCAGATTCTAGAATATGATGATGTCGTACTCCCACATGGGGGCAAGAACCAGATTTCATTATTGATTACATTGTATTTTTCCATGAAATATCCACAAATGTTGAACCTGCTCATTTCTATTAATGACTAGACCCCAGAACTTGATATATTACAACACAAATCGGCGTTTTAACAATATTCATTTTAGCTGCGCCCCATCTGTATTAAATATTATTGGCATATATAATGTTGTGATGTCATCTGAAACCATAGACTATACTATAAACGTAGCTAAGTGAGCACGGACGCACTTCCGGCTTCACCGACTCTGGCTCCAATTCACTTTCTATTGAAAGACTGTCCCCCCTCTCTCCATAACTGCTGCTGTTGGGCTCATCATTCTGATTCAATAACAGAAAATCAAGGTAATTCCAGTAAAACATTTTTAAATAAACAGTATCATTAAAAGGCCTGAGCTGTAACCAGTGTTGGAACGTAACAAAGTAAAAGTAGTAAAGTACTGTACTTAAGTAAAAATGTTTTACTTTTACTTCACTACATTTGAGAGCAGTATCTGTACTTTCTACTCCACTACATTTGGACTGAAAAGTTAAAGTATTTTTTATTATTGTTTGAGACCTGCTGAAAAGGCTGAGAGTTTAATTTTAACACGTTCGTAATTTGAACAAATCAAAACAACAAATACAAACAGCTAGAATAAAAAAAAAAAAATGTTCAGTTGTTTCTGTTGAACAAAATTCAGCACAAATCAGTACATTTGAAGTTTTATAAGATCTCAAACTGCGCAAAATACTTTTACTTTTTACTCTTTAAGAACATTTTTAAACGGGTACTTTAATACCTTTACTTAAGCAGATTTTTTCATGTGAGTATGTGTTTTACTTGAGTATTGTTTTGCTTTGGTATCTGTACTTTTACTTAAGTAACAAAACGGAGTACTTCTTCCACCGCTGGCTGCGTAATTAGCCATAGAATTTTTACAAAGAAATTATACACACAGTAAATATTGAGCCCAAAATATATTGTTCCAGCTTAAATATACTGAACCATATAGTAATTATAGTGACAGGCCTAAATGTAACTAAGTACTACCCACCTCTGGCTGCAGATCAACCTGTTACATTAGTCTGTCAGTATCTATACAGTACATATACGCTATATGTAAATTGACAGGTAGTGAGAATATCGAAACAACCCGACGACAGAAACGCATGTAGGCGCCGAGCTTGTTGACGATGGCGGGTGTCACATTTTCTCCCAGATGGCGCCTCTCACAGTCTCATGTGCGCAGAGGGACAGCTGTATATGGAAAGGCATATGGGATCTGTCTGTGTACAATACCCTTTGGCGTATATCAGGGAAATACTGAATCATCTTTTGCATGGTTCAAAAGGCCCGGTAGAGGAGTCTGCGAGTAAATGTTTGCATAAAAACTACAGCCTTCTCCAGTGTACACAGACATCATTTGGCTGGGAAATGGTAATACGGGCAATAGTGACATCTGGAGAAGGTGCTTACGTGTGCGTTTTGTTTGCGAGGTGTGAGGAGATGAATATGTCTAGACTTGTACAATTTATTTTAAGGTAGCTCTGTCGTAGTGGGGAGAGACGGGAATCGTTTGGTCAAAATACAGGTATATTTAAAGCTGCTCTGTGTAGCTTTTCTAGTGGAGAGATTTGAATCTTCTTGTCTCCATGGAGAGATTATTGCTTTGCCTGGGATTTTCCGCTATCCCTTCCACTTCCCTATCTAACATGAATTATTTTTATGTCTCTTGGCTGCCCTGGAAATGCCTTGGGGTCCCACCGGAGGAGCTGGAGGAAGCGTCTGGGGTGAGGGAAGTCTGGGAGTCGCTGCTTAGACCGCTGCCCCCGATAAGCAGAAGAAAACGGATGGATGGAAATTCATTTTATTTTACCGGTAATTGTTTTTAGTGCTGACAAATACCTACGCAAAACATGCATTCTTTCTGTGAGCGGAGTCACTCTCCACAGATCTGAGCTGTAACTTGGCCTGGTGGCATCATCTGCTTGTTTTCACTGATATGTTTAATTGCATACTAAGGAACTTTCCAGGCAACGCAATAGTTATGGAAACAAGCAGGTGGTGAACCCTCCACTATAAAAGTTACATAGGTCATCAGTCATGTTGAAGTAAAGTAAAAGTACATTTACTCTTCTCCAGATGTTGAGCCAGGATGGTGGTCAGGAGTATTTGGTAACTAAATACATGCACAGAATTGACATATTCAATATACTAGTCTTCTTCTGGTACAGTTACTCTTTCATTTGGTGGTATTCAGAATTCATTTACTTTTCTAAAAATCAAAGGAATACATCCTACCTACGGTACCTGATCACACAGTGTAAACTTTGAACTGCGCAGAATTACTTTTTTTCCTTCCTCTAATTAGTTATAATTGAGAAAAATTCTAATTTGTCAACTGGACAAAAAGTTTTTGAGACGTTTCACTTTGCAATAGGGGCCTACATAAAGGCGCTGTAGTACTACCTGATTTTTACTGTATTCAAAACGTAAAAAAAAAAATCAAAAACAAAAAACAGAACTAGCTCATTTTAAACGGTTGCAGTGGTCCGAAGTTATTCCTCTCTTACCTTATGCATTGAGTTTATAAGCACTTTTCACAACTTTTGAAAGCCGAAATGAAGTTACAGCAATGGTGACTGCAACTAGCAGACAACAATGCACTTCCTGATTATCATACAGTAAAACACTTTGTAATAAGATGCAGTATATCTGTACTGGGGCAAGACAAATGGGAATAATCCGGGACAGGGCCTTCAACAGCCGTCACTATACCACTGTGTCCTATAGGCCAAGTAATACAATACAGCAGTATCATTTTTTTCAGAAACACATTAATATTCCATAAGTTATATAAGCCTGAAACCTGACATTCACCACTCCACTTCTCTTCCCACCTTTGCTCGGTGCTAGCCATGTGGTCCTCCCCTCTGCTAGCATACCACCTGCCCACTCCCGCTAACACTCAGCCTCTCTTATGCATATTTATTCATAACTGCCCTGTCAATCAAAGAGCTGCCAGGCAAAGTTCAGCGGCAGTGAAATAGCGCTAATATCCCGACATCTCCTGGACACATTAGCATAGCGCCAGAAATAAGCTAGATGACAACACGCCACTGACCGCTGACACTTGACAGTCATTCGAGATGGCTCGTAACCGCTTTTAAAGACAACATTGACAAAATCTAGAGTGCAGTGTTTTTATATTCCTCTTAAGGCCGTCTACCTATTCACGGGTTTCAGTTTGCTGCTATATGCAACTTTTTGAGGACTTTTTTCCCGTTTAAAAGGTAGAATATGTTGCTTCAAATTGTTAATCGCTATGGCAACAGTCCTAATTTTTCATCATTCTGAAAGTCATGGATAGCCAGGATTAGCATAATAATATTTTGAAGTGTTGTTCTTTTTGTCTCAAATTGATGTATGAATGTAAAACATAGATATGTGTCATGGGAGACATTATTTTTTATAATTGGAAAATATAATGAAAAGAGTTTAAAAAAAAAAAAAGAAGAAGAAAAAAAAAGAAAAAAACAAAACAAACCAAAAAAAAAAAATAATAATAATATTTTGAAGTGTTTTTCCCAAAGTTAAAGCTGCACTATGTAACTTTTCTGGATGGGAATCTGCCAAGTGCTTGTCTCCATGGTGATATTATTATTGCTTTACCCAGAGTGTTACGCAATACAGCATTAAACTAGTCAATCTTTCATTTATTAATCTGCTAGTGCGCTAAACAAGTGCATTGACAAACATACGTTTTAGTGAGTGGGGTTGCCTCACCACAGAGCTGACCAGTAACTTGGCCTGGTGGCTTCACTTGCTTGTTTCCATGGAGATAGATCAGGTTAATATCATACTATGGAATTTTTCAGGCAACAGTGAGTGACCAGTCTCTCCATATTGAAATCGCATACACATACCTTTCATTATTTATTGTGCAAAACTGATATATATATTCCTCTCTCTGAAGGGGGGGGTGACTTAGCACAGAGAGCAGTGTGAGGCGAGACCTGTTTTCGGCGAATACAGCACTTTCAAAACAATAAAAGGTAACATGGTGATCCAAATACGTTATATGTGTTAGCAGTTAATACCCCAAAGACGTGTAATACCCCCTCTTTAAGGACGCGCTAAACAAAGAACGCAACAGTCTCCAGAACGATTGCGCCGAAGTTCAATTCATAAAGAAAACATACTGAGTTAATCGCATATACTTCCATGAACGCTTTTGAGGAACAGTCTTTTACTGCAAGTTAACTCTTACATATGTATTAGCTACCGTACGTGACTATGTTTTATTTGAATTAAACATGACATAATCGCTTTATTATTCATATAAGATGATTAATATTCATGCTCAAACATACACTGTTGGTTGAGTCCTGCTTTATACACTCTATAGGGCCTGTCTGTGTGTGATCTGCATTGACGTGGCTTCTCTGAGGAGTACAGAGTGATCCCGCGGCTAACAGGGTACAGTGGCGCTAACATAAGGCCTATCCGTGGGTTTCAGACTGATCAAAAATAAGGACCGTGGCCATAGCGATTAACAATTGAAAACAATACTGTATCTTTGGAATGGTAAAATGTCCTCAAAATGTTGCCCATGACAGGGAGCTGAAATCCATGAAGAGGATACTCGAACCTGAAGGAAAAAGTGGAATATATAAATGTTGCCTCAAAGGGAAAAATATATGTTGGCAAATTCTTGTAAGTGTACACTAAAAGCACCATTCCCCAAACTTTTTTTTAATATATTCTCAGCTCACTTTTAACATAAGCAGACATTTTATTTTGACACTAGACACACTATGTCACATATATACAGTACATGCCCATCAGAACTTTTGAGACAGGGCTCCAGACTGACTTCTTGAATAGGGAGTCTTGGCAGGCAGGGATACTTCACCAGAACAATGCAGACAGGAGAACTCACTGATTTGTACTTTAGTCTGAGAACAAAACAATTAACAAGTCTGTGTAATCTCTCATTCGTCCAGGGTAGAAAAGGTTTCATAGAGTCATCTGGACAATGTATTTGAATTTGAGATGTTTTGACTGCTGTAAATATATATATATAGCGCTTTTTCCACATTCAAAGCACTTTAGATCAAGGAACCGCTCACCCATTCATACACCCAGACACTGGGGGCAAGGTGGGTTGAGTTTCTTGCCCAAGGACACAACAATAGTGTTCATCTGTGGGAGCTGGAATCACACTGCCAATCTGTCTGTCAGTGAATCTGATCACTTTACCAATGATGTTCATGTTGAGAGCAGGATTCGCCTTCAGATCAGTGGACTAACACTCTACCGACTGAGCGACTGAGGAGCAAGAATTGTATACTGCCCTTTGACCAAGGTCTGAGGATAGAGGGTCCAGATATCTATCTTTGGAACCTTCTAAGCAAAGAGTAAACACTGTAGTATGCTCATGTTTAGCATAATGGTCGTACTTGATACATTTGACAAAATCCAGTTGCCATATTGAAATTATTTTGGGCGTGACCAGGAGCACAGTATTGGTTTCCTGACCAGCCAGTCTCTTCTACGTTCTGTTTGAATCCAGAAGAGTCTGGAATGGAACCTCAGTGCGTGACAAACCTCCGTCCTTCCACCAATTGTCAGCGGTGGAAGAAGTACTCAATTTTGTTACTCGTAAAGTACAGATAAAGTAGCAAAAAAATACTCAAGTAAAAGTATCACATGAAAAAATCTACTTATGTAAAAGTCTTAAAATAATGTACCTGATTAAAAATTTACTTAAAGAGAAAAAAGTATTTTGAGATCTAATCAAGCTTCAAATGTGATTTTGAGAAAGATTTTTGCCGAATTTTGTTCAGTAGAAACAATTAATTATTTATTTCCTAGCTGTTTTTATTTGTATATTTTTGTTTGCTCAAACTAGGAACGTGTTAAAAATAAACCCCTCAGCCTTTTCAAAAGCTCTCAAACAACACTTTAGCTTTTCAGTCCTGTTCAAAAATGCACTAGAGTAAAAGTAAAAAGTATCCACTCTAAATACCTACAATTTTTACTTCATCTCTCCAAAATTCTTGTATCATTCACTTGTATCATTCAAACACTTCTGAGGTGCATGTTACACAGTATGGCATTAAATGTGTCTATATCTCCATGGAGACAAACAGGAGCCACAACCAGGCCATGTTACAGGTCTGATCTGTCAGAGGCAAGCCTGCTCACAGTAAGTGTGCGTTTCTAGATATTTTTGAGTATTAAAAACACACTGTAATTAAATACAGGCTAAAATAGATACGTTTAAAACCATACTGCGGAACATTCCAGTCAAAAAATGTGGTAAAGACAAAGTAAAAATATTCACTTTAAAATTTACTTAAGTACAAATACCTACAATTTTTACTTAATGTCTCCAAAATTCTTTCAGAACAAAATATACTTTTACTTGGTGCTTCCATTGTTTCTCAGTGTCCGGTGTTGTGTTGTTTTATTTGACTTTTTTACTCATAGGCGAACTGACCATACGTTTCTCTGATTGATTAATCCGCCTGTCAATCACACTCATCTGAAATCGGGGAGCCAGGATCAGGTTGTAAAGTTGTAAAGATGGCCAGGTACCAGTACTGGAACTAACACCATATATTCAAAAACTGGGCAGGAAATTGTGAACAGTTATCTTCTGAACAAACCCACAGTCTCACATGGGTGTGTTTTTCTCTCTCTCCATCCCTCCGTCCTCTTCTCTACATCCCATCTTCCTCCCTGCTCCTGCTGTTCAGTTCCATGTGAATGATACTGAGTGGTCCATCTTTCTCTTCCCTCTGCCGCCGAGCACCCATCTGGCACCAAAGCCCTGCCATGCTCGCGTCTCACCTGCCCCTCTCCAGATGGCCCACCACCTGTCTGCACCTGCCAACAAAAGCCGCAATTACCCTTCATGTCCAACACGGAGGAAGAGGCAGTGTGGCAGAGAACACGCCGGGGCTGAAGCTACATGCAAAGGAAAGTGGAAAGTATGATGTGTTCTAGAAAAGGTAGTTTGAACAAAATTAGATCCAAGATGGCGATGCTAGCGTAGGTGTAGCCAAACACAGTCTCACACAAGTGATCCTTTCCTGATTTGAAAGATTTTGTCATCCCAAAAATACAACATTTAAATTTGTTATATCAATGAAGGCCTGTTGCCATGGCAAATAAGAATCCTTTGCCTGAAATCCATGAAGACATTGGCTGTGTCCGAATGTCCACACAATTCCCTAGTTAGGCCACTATTTAGGGGTCATTTTTAGTTTTGTCCGAATGTCCAGTTTGTGAGAAAATAGTGCACTCAAAATTTCCCACAATGCACCTTGAAAAGTAGTGGACACCAGACCGGGCAATGTAGACCACAACGCATTGCGAGAGTTAGGCAAACAACGGCGCGGCGACAGGTCTTTAACCGGACACAACACGACTGAATGAAAGCAGACGAGAATAAAACACTCTTAAATAAGCCATTGCTGCGTAAAGTTGCTAGCGTTAGCTGTTTACCTTAGCTTGAGCTGTTAACAGAGCGATAATTTCCACATCTCAGATTAAAAACAATGAATAATCCAATCGTTTATGTGAGATCCATCTTGACAAAAACTTGTAGGGTTATTATTAGTCCATAAATATTTGCGTGTTAGTTGAATTTGATCAGTGTTTATTACAGAAATCAAGTTTTATCAGAGTTTAGCCTTTAGACTTTTTTCACCCAGACGCCATGTAGTCTGGGTGTAGTGAATGAGGGGTTAGGGGCTAGGGGGGACATTTGGACACAGCCATTGTTTTCAGATGTCATCACTATATAGCTGGGACTGAGCAAAATGTCGGTTCATCTTAGATATTTTGTGTGGTTTTGAAATGAATCTATACATTTTTATGTCACCAATTTACATTTTAAGGTTAGATATTTGCCAAATCTTAATACTTTGGTAAAAAGTACTAATTAAACCAATTTACCATGAAGTCCTAGGGGCAGCCAAACATTGATCAGATGGTCACGTGTGGACACCCCTTATATAATACATAGTGGAATATCTTATCCTTCCTCCATCTTAACTTCAACGCAGCAGCTGAATTATGAACCTCCTTAACCTCCCCTCCTCTTGGTGCATGTTACACAGTATGGCATTAAATGTATCTATATCTCAATGGAGACAAACCACCAGGCCATGTTACAGGTCTGATCTGGGAGAGGCAAGCCTGCTCGCAGTAAGAATGGAGCCTTTGTAGATATTTTTGAGCAATAAAAACACACTGTCATCGAATACATGCTAAAATAAACGTTTAAAACCATACTGCGGAACATTCCAGACAAATTAATAACATCTCCATGAAGAAAGGTGACTCACCTCTTTTAGAAATGCTACATAGTGTATCATTAATGTTCCATATATTTTTACCTCCTTCATCCACAATGCTAACAAATTTCGTATCAAGATATCAAGACATTTGAGTGCAAACACCATTCAACACACCTCCAAATCTTTCCATTACTTTTTTTCTCTCTCTAAAACTTTCAAATCAGGCTAAGAATTTAGGGATAATATTGGACTCAGACTTGAACTTTAACAGTCACATCAAATCAATAACATCTGCCGCTTTTTACCATCTAAAACATTGCAAAAATCAAAGGTGTACTGTCAAAACCAGACTTGGATAGACTTCTCCATGCATTTGTCTCCAGTAGGTTAGACTACTGTAACGTCCTGTTCACTGGCCTCTCCAAACGAGCGTTAAGACAGCTGCAGTACATCCAGAAC
>KN484357.1:3393-20925 GCA_000787095.1 Periophthalmodon schlosseri
CCGTGGGGTGACTACTCTGACCGAAATACAAGATACACCTCATATCCATAATGACTGAAATTCCCAGTTGAGGAAAAACAGGCTGGATACTTTGGAAGGATAAATTTAGACCTCCTGAATGAGAGCAGTGACTTTGCAAAAAATGAGTTTTTTCTGGACTCAGATGTGAGAGAAAGTGATAATAAATGCAATATTATCATTTTAATTGAGAAAATCTTTAATCACAAAACACGTAAGAGTAATTTTTGGAAAAATGTACATGTAAATTTGAATGTCAGCTATTCTTAAAGGTGCACTAAGTAACTTTTCTAGTTTATGGTCCGCCTTATGAAGATGTTATTGCTCTGTCTGAAATGTTCTACACTGGCTTTAAACCTCTTGCATTTAACCAATTACAAATGCTTTTATTGCTTAAAAATACCATGAAAAACATGCATTCTTACTGTGAGTGGGCTCACCTCTCCACAGATCTGAACTGCAACCTGGAACCTGGCCTGTTGGAATCATCTGCTCGTTTCCATGGATATATAAGTTTAATTCCATATTGTGGAACATTACAGGCAAACAAGCAGGTGGCAGACCCTCTACTAGAAAAGTTACACAGTTCACCTTTAAAGAAACTACTAATATTTTGTGTTGAAAATTATATTCTGTGTACACATTTGTGTTTTATCGTCATTGGTATCAAAATCGGTATATCATGACTGTACTATATCTTCCAATTCTCTTTTTCCACTCTCCACTCCACTTTCCACTCTCTCGTCCCCCTCTCCTTCCTCCTCTCTTCTGTCTCCCCCTTCCTCTCTCTCTCTTATTCCCCTCTCTCCTTCTGCCTCTCTCTCATTCTTCTCCCTCTTTCTCCCTTTCCCCCTCTCTCTCCTCTCCCTCCCTCCCTCTCACTTCTCTCCCTCTCTCTCCCCCCCTCTCTTTCTCTCAGAGCGACTTTGTGATGAACCGTATCTGTGTTTGGGCCTGATCTCATGTTCAAACAAAACTTTATTTGTTTTTTTCTGCCGACGACGAACAGCCTCCGAGCTCTTTGTTTACGCAGGGTCTCCGCTCGGGGCTTTGAAGCTGGAGGAGACTTATGCTTTCCTCTGTTCAGACAAATGAACCAGAACGCCACCAAACAACCAAACAAGTATATACACGACTTAACAGTTTAGTTCAAGAGGATAATGCATGGGCCTATTCTTTCCTATGTGGCGCATCTTTGAGTTTCTTTTGAAAAACGCTATTGAAAACGTATCTTATTATTAATTTTATTATTATTATTATTATTGTTATTGTTATTGTTATTATTATTGTTATTATTATTATTATTATTATTATTATTACAAAAGTGGGTAGGTAGTGAGCAGCCAAAACATGTGGGGACTTTAAACTAATATGTTGTACCAAGTATTTGGAGAAACTACTGAAGTAATTGTGGGATATAAGTGATAATATGAAGTTGTAATTGTAATTATAAAAACAAATCATTAAATATTGCCCAAAATCTGGTATTTTCAAAGAATAGATGACAAAATTGAGAAAACTAAATCATATCTGAAGGTATGGAGCAAAGCAAAAGTTCAAATCAAGTTTTGTCACTTTATCTATTCGAGAAAACTTGTTTGGGAAAAGTAACCAAAACTTTTAGACAAGTAAAAGTAAAGTAAAAGTATACTAAAATATATATTTCTTATGTAGGAGTGAATGTATGGTGTCAGAAACAAAAGCGTATGTCGTAATTACGTATCAAGTAGCTCAAACAAAGCACTAAACAAAGGCTTTTGAGAAAGGCACTCGCATGTCTTTTTTGGGGGGGCTGAATCAACCCTCTCTTTCTGCCTACCACCTAATATCTCTCTGTCTCTCTTCCTCTCTCTCCTCTCTTCCTCCCTCTCTTTGAAGTGTAGAATTGTCCTAGCTTGAAAAATGACTCTCCTTTACCATTCCCTCTCCTCTCTCCCTTTCTTCCTTCCTCTCTTCTCTCTTTCCCCCCCTCTCTCTTCTCTCTCTCTCCCCCCCTCCTTATCTCTCGCTTTCTCTCTCTCCTACGCTCCTCCCTCTCTCTCCCCCTCCCTCCACCTCTCTTTGAAGTATAGAATAATCCTGGTTTGAAAAGCGACACTTGTGGGACCGCTCTGACCTGGTCCCATTCAGGAATAAAGTTTCAAAAGGACCGGCTCCTAAAATGGCTCCACATCAACTGTATATCACTGTATGTCACTGCTATTGGTACATGTGATGATGTCATGCTCCCAGATGGGGGGCAAGAGCCAGATTTCCATATTGATTACATTGTACTTTTCCATGGAATATTCAAAAAGTAAATCCACAAATGTTGAACCTGATGATTTCTATTAGCGACTGGAGTCAGAAATCTGCATTTTAACATTATTAATTTTAGCTGCCCTACAGAATGTTGTGATGTCACCTGAAACCCAGCAATTACATATCAAACTTCTGCTACTACTACGTTAGCAGATTTTTCCTTGTACCAGCTTGCTCAGGTTTTTGGCAATAGAACCATCTAGGATTGAAAATCGAAAATCAGATACTAATCGATAGCATCTCATTTGAGCTAGTATTGATATTGCTAAAAATCACATTGACAGGACAAAATTTGAGCTTTCCTACACAGTTTCAGTGTCATTTTGAGTCCTATCAGAACTAGTATAAGACCTCATGGTGACATAAAGAAAGTACTGTTATTTACATTCTACTATTTACTAAAAAGGACGGTGTTTTATCTTCATTGTGGTTTCATAATCGGTATTGAATACTGAGTCATTTCCTTAGTATCGAAATCGTTTGAAATTTTAGTATCATAACAACGCTAGAAGCATCTGTAATTATTTAAATTGAAGATAGAGAAGTTTAATGCCATACTGTGGACCATTGCAGGCAGAGCAATAACATCTCCGTGGAGACAAGCAGGAAGGGGGGGAATGCATTTTAACAGTGAGTGGGCTCGCCTCTTCACAGATCTGACGTGTTACTTGCCTGTTACTTACTGAGTTGGCTAACCGTTATGCCACCGCACTTTACACACTGGCTTGTTCCTTGTTGCCTTGCTCCTGTCTGCTTCTCCAAATACTGTGGATTGTCCCTTTAAAACTTTACAGGTATTGATTGATTTCACTGCCACGTCCCTGAATATTCAAGTTGCTCCTTTACTGACCCCTGGAGGCTGGCTTTAGCATGACTGCCCTTATCTTGCAATAATAAAGCTTTAGTGCCCAGACCAGCTTGAACCATGAATATTTAATTCACAAGTAAATTATTGTATTAGTTAAGAATCAGCTAATCATTTGTTCCTTTAGCGACCCCCTGTGGATGGATTTGATATTTCTTTGTCCCTTTCACAAAATATTGAATGTAAAACCCAAAAATATACAGTCCAAATTTCAGAGGAGTGTAAAATAGCCAGGAATTGAGTTCAATTGGTAGTATTGTTACTTTAAAATTACATTATACAAGTACAAATTAAAAGTAGCAATCCATAAAGTACTCAATAGTAAAACGTATTTGATGGAAATACAATTTAAAGATTGAGTACCTGTTTGGACTGTAGTGTAAACAGACTGCTACAACATAAAAGTAGTGCATACATTCTGGTATTTCCAAAGATAAAAAGATAAGATACATAAAATTTGCAAATACATTTTTTTGTCAAAACAGAAAGAGTAAAACAAACAATTTACTCAAGTTGCACTACTACTGACTGTATTGTTACTTGAAAATGATGATACTCAAGTTAAAAATATGAAATGGTAGCTACTAGAAACAAGGATTTCTTAAATAATTCATTGCTACATGCTGCTGCATTTTCCCCCTAAAATGCATTACTTCTGAGTGTGGCCAAAGCTCAGTTCTCTACAAATGAATGCAACTTTTTAAGATATTTATTTTGTTTTGTGTCAGAATCAAAAAATCACCAACTGTGTCTGAAACCAAAACCCATGTCAGTCGTTTCTGTCTTGAATCAAAGATAAAAAGCAGGAGCAGTGATTTTTTTTTTAAAGTGTGATATTTAAAAGAAATATGTTTTGGAAAAGTGTCTAAAATACAATCTTGCTGTGCTTTTATCTGTCGAAACAAAATGGAAAAATACAGAACATTCCTCTGCCATTTGTCAAATATTGTACAGTCTTTTCCTGTTTGTCTCAATAACCACAATACTACACCATTGTAATAGATTTTCTTTGGACCTGCATTAACGCTTGTATGTACTCTGTCAGTAATTACAAAAATAGGACAAAAAAATAATAATTTCAAGAAGTGCCGTACAAATAGAAGCCTAATATTATTTTGGTTTTGTGTGAGTGTACTGTACACCTGTATAATGTATATTTTAATATTTATATGCAGCTGTTGTATTAAAGTATATTTTTAAAATAAAAACTGGTTTTGGTGCAGTTTTTATGCATAATTAAATGGAAAATTATTAAGTTATACATTTTAATTAGAAAGAAAATATGCTGTACATGTCCCCATACATTTACATTATTATTATTACAAGTATAAGAATAGAAAGAATGTTTTTTGGGTTTTTTTTTTTACGATAAATACTCCACAGTACCCTATCAAACGCAGGTATCAGTAGTTGAAAGCATTGATTGCACGTTTTCCCACTATCTGCTGCCATCTAGCGGCAATATGATTATAATTGAGACGTCACCTGTGGCAGACGCTGATGCAGCTTATCATGTAAAAGCAGATATAGAATCAGTACACAGAAAGAAAAAAAAATAGCCTTAATTTATTTCAGTGGATATTAGAATTCACAGCTGTGTCATGAAATTACATTCTGTTATCATACAGTCAAATTTAATGAAACTGTATGTCAGTATATAGTACATACATTTATAGCAATGTACTATATACAATGATGATAATAATAATAATAACAGTAATCATCATCATCATCATCAGTAGTAGTAGTAATAGTAGTAGTAGTGGTAGTGGTAGTGGTATAAATAGTAGTGCTTCCTTTTTTAGTCCTCTCTTGGTAGGGGTTAAATAGTAGTGCTTCCTCTTTTTTAGTCCTCTCTTATCTGTTGTCTTAGTAATTTTAGTAATATTAGTAGCAGTAATATTTGTGATATACTAGTGAATTAGTAGTAGTAGTAGTAGTAGTAGTATTAATATTAGAAATAGAAGTGGTAATAAAAAGTAGTGCTGTGTCCTGTTGTAGTATCTTAATAATTTGACTTCTTTTTACTCTCCTATCTAGTAGCAGTTGTTCATAGTAGTATTTGTATTAGTACCTGTATTACTATCATGTTAATAATTTGCCTCCTCTTTTCCTCTTGTCAGCTACTGTATTAGTAGCAGTAGTAGTAGTAGTAGTAGTAAAAGTAGTAGTAGTAGTAGTAGTATAGTAGTAGTATTATTACTATCCTGTTAATAATTTGCCTCTTCTTTGCTCTCCTCTTGTCCGCTGTTGTCTGAATACTGTTCGTAGTCGTCAGAGTAGTTTTCATCAGATTCTGCAGGACAATCCTCCTCTGATGGATGCTCCCCCTTTCTCTCCTCATCTCTCTCCTCCTCTTTCTCTCCATCACTCTGCCCTCCCCCTCTCTCTCTTTGAGACGTTTCAGCCTCGTTTGGGTCCGACTCCACACCCTCGTCGTTCAGGTAGACCTTTCTGAAGTGCACAGGTTTGTACCCCATGTCTGGGTCATCTCTGTCGCTGGAACAAAAAGATTAATCAGAATTTATCAATCCTCAGAGGGAAAAAAAACAGGTGCTGTTGTAGTAAATCAGTAAAGTTTCAGCTTCTTCTTATAGGCAACATTTTGAGGACTTTCAAATATATATAATAATATTTTGTTTTAAATTGTTAATTTAAGTTAAGTTTTCATCATTTGAAAACCCATGAATTAAGTGCTATTGGAAATTTGAACTAAGAAATCTAAAATTGTTACGATTAAAAAAAAACAACAAAAAAAAACATGCTACTTTGATACTACTTATGTAAACCAATACCAAAACTGTAACTGGCACTGCTAATACTAATCTATGAAACTGGAACCTAGTGAAGCTTTCAATCAAATCCCAATTTGAATGGTTGCAATTACAAATCTGCAAAAGATGCAATAATGTATGTAGCATAATAGCCTCTGTAAACTTAATGGTCTTATTAATGGTCTCATTAAATCATAATAAACATAACATTATACATAACCTGACACCTGACACCATAACCTGACAATAATTTGGTAAGTTTTATGCAATTATACATTTACTTAAAGGCCCTATATTAAACAAAATTGAGCTCTTGTGAGCTTTAAGCCATGTTAGAATGTTGTTACCTCATCAAAAACATACCCAGAATTATGGTTTGTTGCATTCGCACCTTATTCCAATTTATGATGTCATGAAGTAGGTAGTTTTCAAGTCAACAGTTACCTTTAACGATTCTAGTCAATGTGTATGGAGGTTAAAAACACAGTGAAGCACTTCCTGTATTACCACATGACATCACAAGGTGGAATGTTTTCAGTCTGAAGAACTCAAATAAATAAATATGCAGGATTTGCCTGTTAAACATGTGTGAATGAAACAAAACTCTGGGTATATTTTTGATGAAGAAACAACATTATAATATAAATCATAAAATTGTGTAATATGGGCCCATTGCTTAAACTCAGGAGTTGTACCTGAGTTTGCTGTCACTAGAGGAGGAGGGTTTGCAAGCAGAAGTGGAGATGGATGCATTTTTAGTGATGAAATCCTGGGTCACATCACAGCCCTGAAGAGTCTCGGTGAAGCGCTTTTCTGCAGCCTGTTTGGCATTCCTCTGAAACCAGAGCAACAGTGAGAGAATGAGTCCACTGAACATTAAAGCTACATTACTCAACTTTTTTCTTGTAAATGAGTACATGTTTCCCCCATTATGAATACTGTAAAACTGCACTTTTGTTTGTTAGACTTTAGTCTGAGCTTTATTTTAACACAATCTGACCAGAAAGAGCTGACTTAGTTGGACCTACAACAGGTGAGATCATTTGGGCTGTTAAACAAGTCTCTTATACATAAAATTCATAAGCTAGCTAGCGATAGCCAACAGTTTCAGTTAGTCACGCTCACCTTTTTGTTGAACATCAAACACAATCGTGACCATAAACGCTTATACTGATCACGAGCTCCTGAAAATGTGTTGTTTAAATCCATTTTGTTTTTTCTTGAGTTTTCAGACTCTTAAAACTTTCTTTGGCAGTGTTTGCTAATGTGTGCACTGTGTCACCATGGAAACTGCTGAACATTCCGCCACAGACATACATGCAGAACACTCCCAGTGTGATGTCATTGCAAAGTATCAGTATGCCACTTTAGGATGAGGGTTGATTGGCTGTGCATTCCATGTGAATACTGGTGATGTGCCAAAGGGTTTGTGGAAGCTAGGAACAAGTCAGACCGATTGAAATACCCACCTCCTTGTTTCACGTTTTGAAAATTGGGCACCACCGATTTAATAAAAAAAAGAGGGACCCTAGAGTCTGTTACCTGTGCCACCAGCTCCAGTAAAAGTGGTCTCCCCTTGACTCTTTGTCTCATCTCCTTTGTCTCCTGTTGGTACTCCTTCTTACGCTGAAGGTCTATTTTCCTGCCGGAACACAGAAGTTTTGACATAACTATACATATATCAGTTGTTATTGTATTAGTTATATATATTTTTTGCTTGCTTATTATGTCAGTGATTTTGTCAGCCAGATGCAGTTTAGGGTGTGCAGCGGTCTAGATGTATCATTTTTATTAATGGGTTTCCACAGAATCACCACGCCTCAAGTGTTTAGTTAAGGGCCAGAAAGTACGGTAGGTCTCTCATGGGGAAAATGGTTGGAAATAGAGATGTCAAGATTAATCAGTAAATGGTAAATGCTCACGTTTTTATATAGTGCTTTTCCACCTTCTAGGCACTCAAAGCTCTTTACATCAAGGAACCACTCACCCATTCACACACACATTCATACGCAGACACTGGGGGCGAGGTGGGTTAAGTGTCTTGCCCAAGGACACAACCACAGCATTCATCTGTGGGAGCTGGAATCATACCACCAACCCGTGGGTCAGTAAATCTGACCGGGCAACCTGTGATGTTTATTTTAGTCTGGGTTTTAATTAAAACTTTTACCTGTTTTAAATTAGTATTATTTTTTAGCATATTTTTATGTCTAATTTTAACACTATTTTTTATTATTCTTAGTATAACTTTTGAGAGCTTTATGTTTTATTCTGTCTGTCATAATTGCTGCAGTCTCGATGGAATGAACAACATGGGGTTGGCATCAATTTTTTTCCCATCCATTTTTTTCCGCTTATCCGGGGCCAGGTCGCAGGGGCAGCAGTCTAAGCAGGGACTCCCAGAATGGGGTTGCCATTGTTGTACTTGTTCTATTGTGTGTGAAGCACTTTGTGCTGCATTTCAAATGTATGAAAAGTGCTATACAAATAAAGTTTTGATTAACTGATAGATTGATATTGTAATGTGTAAGCTACTTTGTCCAAGTAATTTCCCGTGTGGATCAATCAGGTTTTTCTAAGTCTATTAACTTTATGTTCTGAAAGTTATTTTTTTTAAACTGACTAGACTAGAGCATTAGACAATGCAAATTTACAAAAAGGATTTCTCTGTTGTTTGGTCATGGTGTCAATAATCATGAATAATTGTACAATTGTGATGTTTCTGCAATTTTGTGACTATTTGGTGAGTACTGGAGTGCACTTTTAAGTACTGGTAACTAACTCTTTCCATGGCAGAACCTTGGGACTTTTGGCTCTTACAAACTCAATTTCAAGTCACACACATCCTTCAGCATGCCACCACATTTGTACCTGAATTCCTTGAGTTTACTGGGCAGAGTCTGGGACAGGGACAGATGTGGGTCATTGGCTTGGGCACGTTTCACCACCGTCGTCTGCAGCCTCTTTTCTCTCTGCCTCTGCTTCTCTTTCCACTGCTCCTCCTCTGCATCCACCCTCCTCCTCTGCTCCAGTGCCTTTCTGTTCAACCACAAACTCATGACTTCATCTGGACTCGGGGCGTATGGAGGAGGAGCGAAGGGGAGGGAGGGGGGAGGAGTGGTACGGTACAGGGGGACACAAGCGAGGGAGGGGGTACAGGAGAGCTGGGTTCAACATGTCACTGTGGAGAAGGAGAAACCAGGGTTATACGGAAAACTCTCTAGAAAACCAAATACTAAAACAGGACCAAGCAAAATTTTACAAAAAACTAGGAGGGACTCTACAACAATACAATACAACCTATAGGATGAGACAGGCAAGTGAAAAGGGGAATGTAGACAACTAAAACTAATCATTAGTAAATGTTTATGTTCAGTGGAATTAATTTATCATATACAGTGGTGATATTTTAAGTCCAGGATCAGTCAGGGCCAGGGGCAAACATTTTTGCAGGAGGGGTTAAAGGAGTACAAAGGTGGGGCGTTTAGTCCTCACCCCCTTCCATGTTAGTCTCATTGTTATAGACAAGTTTAAATGTACTTAGCACCCTGTAAGAGTTATGGATCTTAATGTGGAATTTCTATTTGGTTGCCATTTGAAAATGTTTTTATCTGCATGTTATAATAATTGTACTGTTTTAGTCCAGTATTATTGTGGTTCTTATGTTTCCACTCCTAGATATTTCTTTAATCTAAACACACATATGTACCTGACAGCCTCTTGTCTTTTCCTGGTTGCGCTGGTGCTCTTGCTGGGCAGGAGCTCAGTGCTGCCGGACAGAGAGGAGCAGAGGCTGGAGGAGGGGGTGTGACGGGGGGGCTCTGGGCTGTAGGGCCAACGCAGAGCTCTGGGGCTCCTCTGCTCCTTCTCAATCTCAGCCAGAATCCTCTCCCGATGAGACGAGATCTGGGAGGTCTTCAGTTCAAATGGCTCACAGGACGTGGTGGGTTTCACCTTGACAGATATAGATATAGATAGCATGGCTGCAACGATTAATCAACTAATTGTTCGAGACTAGTCAACTATAAAAAATAATCGTAATCATTATATGGATTATACAGACTCTAAAACGCATATGAAAAGTAGGGCTGTAGTCGACTAAAGAAATTCTTGGTTGAATAAAGCCGATCAATTAGTAGACTAAAAAGCGAGTGTGGAGCTCTCAAACCTATTACATATCTCTGTATCTGTATCTGACCTAAACTGAACTCAAAATTACACCTGCATGGGAGTTCAAGCAAAAACAACTATTTATGCAGAAAAAAATACCATACTAGGAAACAATGTATTTACCGGTACATAAAGACATATTAAATTTGAATCATGAGTTTAATCTCTCTTTTTTACATATAAATACTATAAAATACCAAATCTTAGAATAGAATGATTAGCCAACTAAGACACCATAAACCGTTTAATAGGCTAAGTGACTAAAGGCCTACAGCCCTAATGAAAATATATTTTTTTTATAACAAAGGCAGTGGCATTATTTAATCAAAATGTTGAAAAAGAATAAACTTTGTCTGATTTTCATCAATAATACACTTTATTCATAAATATTCTCTATTTAGAAGCCTTTAATCACCATATTTGAACCTTTTTGCTTTATAATGTATTTAAAATATCTCAATGTACAATAGAAATAATGGCTAACTAGTCGACTACTAAAATAATTGTTAGTTGCGGCCCTATTAGATAGACATAGATATCCATAGGTTTCAGAATCATGAAAAATTAGCACCATTGTCATAGGAATTTAGCATAGCAATTTAAAACAAAATATTCTCTTTTTGAATGGGAAGAAAATGTTGTATATTACAGGAAGCTGAAACCCATGAACAGATATAGATATAGATGGATAAATAGATAGACAATTCTGTGTAAGTCACCTCTTTGCGCTTCTCCAGGTTCTTCTTAAACCGCCTGTAGCTGGCGTCAAAATCTGGGAGCTCTTTGTTGATCTTTGGTTGATGAGTGCAATCCTTTTCCTCATCTTTGGTCTTTTTGCGTTGGCTAAGTCGATGTGTTAGCATAGAAGGCGGCATTGAAGCACTGGAAAGCATCTCTTGAGCTCTCATTTGTATCTTGATAGACCGGTACAGTTGTTCTTCCTTCATTTGCTCCCCAGTGGCCGCTGCATACACAGACTTGGGCACTGGTTTTGCTTTAAATGGCTTGCACTTATCTTGATCGGATGATGCTGCTTTTTGCTGTTGCCTCTGCTCCTTCTTCAACCTCTCCCTTTCTAAAAAACTAAATGGCTTCTGGAGATTTTTTAGGTAATTTTCTTGTCTGATAGTTTTCCTTCGTTCCTCGCTTTTTTCTTGCAGCTCTTCAAAGAGAGGTAGATGGACATGGGCAGGGACTGGACTAGCTCTGAACTTTCTTTGGCATTCGGTGAGCTCCTCCAGTTGTCTTCTCAGCTCTGTGTTTTCGTGTTCGATTTCGGAGCGGGTTTTTATCCCTCTTTTTCTCCTCTCTTCTTCTCGAAGCATCATGTGAAATGGTTTAGGTACAGTCACACGATGACTCCGCTTCTCCTTACTGGATCTCTTCTTGCGTCTAAGCTTTCTGGGATTGTGTGGGTCAAGGGATAGGCTGCACAGGGAGGAGGAGGAGAGGCGTCGCGATGGAGGGGAGAGTTGAAAGTCCAGCCACATGTTTTTGATGTGTTCAGTTGGGGAAAATTGAAGACATTTCTCTGCGTTACTGTTGTCTATGTCCTCGTCTTCGTCTGATGAGTCGGACAGTCCATACCGAAGCTCGACCGCAGAGTGGGACTTCCTCAGACGATGGGAAACTAATGGACTGCTGTTAGACCAATGAATCCTGCACATACAAGAGACAGTGGCTATGTTTACATGCAACCCAAAACCTGATTATAATCTGATTTCTGGATTTTTTTTTAAAGATTATTTCAATAGCATGCAAACCTCAAATTCTCATATGAGTAATCTGTGGGATCATGAGCAGAAAGAAATCAGATTACTCACATTAGATTTTGCTGTCATTTTAATAATCTTTAACTCCAAAAATCTGATCAGATTTTGAGAGCACATGTAACCACAGCCAGTGGCTAAAACAAGATTATATCCAGATGACTACTTTTTCTATCTTTGTCACCATGGGGGACTCCTGGATGAATGAGGGATTACATAAATATGAAGGAGTGCACAAAGTTTGATTTAGTTCTAAACTACTGTTACTATTACCATGTGGCCTTATATCTGTGTAATCCCTCAGTCGTCCACGGTCGCTGTGGTCTTATACTTGTTCTAATACAAGTCAAGATCATTCTAAAGCTATTCAGGAAAGGTTCATAGCAATCCTGTGAATGTGACTTCTTTTTGTATCGATACCTGCTCTTGTGAGTCTAGTCTAGTTACAATACTAGTTTTTGTATTGATTATCAGATTTTCGATACTTTTAACCACCCTAGCAGTGACGCATGGGCACACAAAGACTGGAGCATCTTAGGAAGGAATATTGCTACAAATAATCAATATTTTTCCCAATACTGAGAATGGGAGTGTTAGCCGGAGTGAGATCACCCTACAGAGGACCTGCAGGGCTACCTCACCTGTGCCCGGCATCAGTTGCTTCTCCATCCAGTGGCTCAGTGGACTTGAGTTGCAGTTTCCTCCGGTACATGCTCTCCAGCTCAGCCATGGTGCGGAGATGGGCCTTTTTCAGCTCCTCCAGTTTGGTGTAGTACTCCTCGTTTGAGAAGAAGATTTTACTGAGGTCTATGCGGTCGCCCGAAGCTCTTAAGTTCACCACAGGACCTCTGCTCCTCAGGTAATCTTCATCATAGAACTCAGACCCACAGTCCTCAAACTCCAACTGGGAACACAAAACAATTATACAAGTTATTCAATAATACACGCTAAAAAAGACACACTGTTACTCTGTGTAACCAACTGCTCAAATAAAAATAAAATAAAATCCACAAAAGTGGACACTGTTGCAAAGTGGACACACAAAACATTTACATGCTGGTTGAGAAATCCATTTATGGCCCTACTCTGATTATAATAGGATTTTGAAACTGGGACTCAGAATGGGAATTGTAGTACAAGAATTGGATAATGTGGTTCACACTCAGAGCCTACAGCGCACTATGAGGGATGTGTTAAGAAAGTACTACTCACACATTTTAAAACAAGCAAAAAATATGGTCCCCTCTGCCTGGACTAGCAAGTATTTCTTAATGTAATCCACTGTATTTAAAAAAAATGACAGTAGAGTTGAGTTTCTGAACCTAGAAAATAATAATACCTAGAAAATGTGTACTATTGATGATAATCATGGAACTAGTCCTAATAAAAGCACCTCTTTCCTGAGTGTTGTAGAGGAGCAGGTTCTCTCAGGTCTAAGCTCATTACATGTGTTTGTGTGAGGGAGACAGATGGAGAGCACAAAGGGCAGCTTACAGTCACAGTCTATAACACAGACTGACCCCTACCTAAACAGGTGTCAGACAGCTAAACAACCTACAGAACAACTGAGTAAGGAGAAAGATCTAAGGGAAAAAAGGAAATGGAGACCAAAATAAGATTAGATGTGTCAAGATTATTCAGTTAATCAATAATTGGATACATTTCTATTCAATTAATACTCCAAAAAGTAAAGCCTAAAATACTTTCATGTATGTATAATTCCATGCATAATTCAGAAATCATGAATTTTAAAAGCTGTTCATATATCTTAGGACTGGTAATTAGACAACATGAATTGACAATGAATTAAGGATTTGACTGGCTTTGTTTACATGCACACCCAAATCTCATTATTATCTGATTTCCACAGATTATTTAAATGTAATGCCAACTACAAAATTTGATGTGAGTAATCAGAGGGACCATGATCAGAAAGAAATCACATGATTTTGTGCATTACCCTATGTCAACAAAAATAAATGAATGGTTGTCTATGGTTTTGTTTTATTTTGAGTTAAGACAAATGCATTGTCTTTCCTCCTCAAAACACATTGAATTAGCCTGAGGGATTATAAACTGAGAGTGACGTCTGTAATCTGGTCCGCACAGAAGTCCATGAATAGTCAGACAGCAAATAAAACAGGTTAAATCCTAACTGGCACAAGCACACTGACCTGGAACTGTCAATGGGTCAAAAAGGGACACAATGACAGAGACAGAAAGACAGAAAAAAAAACTAAAAGGAGCTACTACAACCAAGTGCATTCAGATATAACACAAAGTTGACACTATAATCAATACTATGCTGCCCCACAGAATCAAATTTACTCCCCCCATAGCTTACACAAGTGTATTTGTGAATTTGGTAACGATGAGTTTAACTTTAACTTCTTTTAATGTCCTAAATGTATTTAAAAACCATTACATTAGCCTATACATTAAATAAATCTTGACGCTAGTTACACACAATTAAGTTATGTCCCACATCAATTCACTAATAAAGTAATAGCACTATGAAATTTTGTTATCATTTAGTTTGAAGGGGACTTGGAAGTTAAAATCGTCATGAACACATAATTGATCATGTTGATACATAAAAATCATCTGTTGCTTGATAAAGCCTGGTGCACCCACGGTCACTGTTAGTGTGGGAGAAGACAAAACCAGGAACCTAAATCTAAATGTGTACCTACAAACATAATAGACTTACGGTAATTTAGATCAAGAGATTGTCAGCGAGTGTTGTAAAATATATGCTTTGAAATAATGGAGCCAGTTGTATAAAAAAAAATATTACCTCCTGGTCATATTCCGTGTTGTCGGCGCAGGGCAGGACTCGCTCCCGCTCGTATGAAGCCAACGGGGCCTTGGTGTGCGGATCTACGGGGGTCTTCAGGCATGACGTGACTAAAACGTTGGTCCGATGCGCATTGGCCATTATTATACAGCAGTTTACGTGATTTTTTTTATGGTATTTTTGTGAAATTGTAGAAGTTTCTTTACTCCGAGGCACTGCTCCTGGATAAGCGGCCGTTTGTAACAGGAGCAGGTGCGTTACTTAGCAACGGGAGAGCTTGGGAGGAAGTGACGTAAAGAGACAGGAAGTGTGGAAGAAGTAAATAAAATATAAAAAAGTAGCCTCTTTGTAATTGTAATGAAACCCACTTACTTATCAAAAGCTCTGTTTAATATCTAGGTATCCATATAACCCAAGATATCACTGCTAGACAAAAGCTCAACTTCTCATTCATCTCAACATTCGAAATTCCTGACTTCAGCGAGACTAAAGTGTGTTTGGGAGAATATTATTATCTAAAGCCAATGGTTTATCATATCTATCCTTCTTTCTCTTTATATGTATATCAATAAGCTCTTTTTACATTCTGTGTGGAAAAACAAACCACATATAGTGAAAAAAATATGTCCTAAAGCCTCCAGAGATCTAGAATTTATAAATAAAAATTTAGAATATATCACCAGTAAGAAAAATGGCAACATATATATGCCATATACATATACTTGCATCAGTAGAAGAATGTCATGAAATACATGCAAGTTTCTGTCTTCAGTCCTGTAATGCAATATCATTAGGGCACCAATATATTAAGGAAGGCCCGACTTGGGTAAAATCTTTGGCGATATTTGATGAGATTTTTGGATAGTATACAGAAATATCAAAGTAATTCATCAATACTATGGCAAACATTCCAATTACTAAATGGGATTTTATATTGAGGATGTAATTGGATGCATAAATAATAAATCAAACTGTTTATCAAATGAGTACTTCATATATAAACTACACAGGCAACAGCTGGGGTGTCAACAAAAACAGCCTTTTATTAAATTACTGAATGTAACAACTACAGAGAAATCTGAGCAGACACTGGTCGGTCCTCTGGTCGCTGCAGAACTTTAGGACAGTAAGAGCAAGTTTATCGGGTGTTCACCTGTAACGCAAATAAAATTCATTGAGGAGTTTGACTAAGGTTTGGCATTTGAAATAGTTATTGTAGTTATTGATCAAAAATCTTACCACATCGTCGATCTTGAGGATACTGCGGACCGTCTCAGTGGCCAAAGTCAGAGCACTAATAGAAACAAGCAAAGGCTGCACCACCAACTCCTCCAGGATATTAGAGATCCCGCCCTGCAAAAACAAAATAAATAATTAATCTGTTATGTATAAACTCCAATTAATTAATGAAGAGACGTTTTATCGCTCTATAAGGGAATTTACTTGGACACAGTAGCTGAGAATAACAAAGGGAAATATAATTACATATTTTGCTATATTTGGATATAGTACCAATTTCTCATACAAAATCCTTTCTCTCATCTAGCCAGTTGCCATCAAGTTACAACAAATTTGCACATGCAAATTAGAAAAATAAAAGCGCAACTCACAAAACAATTAAAATTAATATGTATTTTAGAATATAAAATCACTAGGTCCAGCTTCAAACATCCAGCAGGATTATGATTTGAGGGAAGACTGAACTATGAACTGCAAAACTAATACTAAGAATCCCATGCATTTCAGAACATGTTTGTAGTCTAAACTTCAGGATTTTATACAGACCCCATGGAGACAGAATATTTGCAAAGTACATCAGTTTCCATAAGTATTTGGAGCCTATTCCCAATTGTAACCATTTGAACAGTGTTGGCCTTATTCCCAATAAATCTTGCAGGACAATTCCCACCTTGCGGACATTGATCCCCGCCATCTTGTCTCCCTGGGCATGCCTGTTGCGCAGCTCCGTCACCGTGGCAATGGGGTTGAGTCCAGCGTTTTCAGCCAGAGTGGACGGGATTACCTCCAGAGCATCAGCATAGGCCCGGACGCAGTAGGCCTCCATGCCCCCTAGTGTACGGGAGTATTCAGCCAGTCGCACAGCCAGTTCAATCTCAGGGGCACCACCTCCGGCAATAAGTGCCCTGAAGTAACAGAAATAATTCTTGCATATTTATTTTGCCTGATTACGATTATTATCACTGGTTAACAAATCAGATCACTTTATCATGGTACGGTTAGTGGGTAAAAAAAACACATTGTGCAACAAGTGAATAGGTTTAGTCCCCAGGTAGGTTTAGTCCCCAGGTAGGTTTAGTCCCCAGGTAGGTTTAGTCCCCAGGTAGGTTTAGTCCAGCAGTCTCAGTTTGCAGTGAAGCATGTTGGGAGTAAAAGACATTTCATTTTGTAATCATTCATCTTTTTTTTAACAATAATTAAAAAGTGTATGAAAGCCCTCCAGCCAAGTTACTAAGGCAACCAGGTGTAAAAAACATGGAGGGCTTTTCAGTTTCTGTTTCTCTGCTCGTTACGCACCAGCAGGAGGGCAGCCACTGGAACGCCTTTGTCAGAGAAGAACTAGAACAATCCATTGCAAGTTTCACATCATTCTCAATCTAGCACCAAACACTAGAACATGGATTTAAACAGAATTGTTTAAGTAACTAATATTGTATAAAAAGTTGTTGTAAACTTGATTAATTTAATTGAAATTACATTTAACCAAAATTTATATTAATCCTTTACATACAGATTATGAAATAAAGAATACATAAAATAAAAATATATCCCTGACCCAAGTTAAATTGGACCCACCTCTTCTTGACCAGGCAGCGGATG
>KN484357.1:31491-61045 GCA_000787095.1 Periophthalmodon schlosseri
CATGGAGCCTGCACTCTTACTGCACTGGTTAATGATTTGCTGCAGATGCTGGGGTTTAGGTAGTAAGGATTCAGACCAGAACAAATTCTTTTAAGTTTATGGTTTTAGTTGTAGGATCTGGCAACCTAAAAATTCTCACAATTATTATTATAATTTTATTTTGCTCTTACAATTATAGACTGACCTCAATAATCAAATATCGATTAACCAAATAATACTGACATCCCTCTTCATGCAGAAAACAACTGAAAATGCTTCGCAAATCGGCAACACACCAACTTGAAATGAACACTACATCGCTTCTGTTATCGCCGCTCGTGCCATAGGCTGCGAGTGGGACAGAAGGCGAGGCAGACGACATTGGCACACGCCTGTTGAACTGTGAGACTTAAACAGAAGTGTGCTCCTCTGCCCCCCTTCCTCTACTCGCCCCCCTCGCCCCTCTCCCTCTACGGGACGTCCCATTGTGCAGTCCATGGTCCCACAGACACAACGCCCCTCCCTCCTCCAAAAACCCACCACGACACACGGCAAACAGACCCCAGCTTATACTCTGCATGTCCTAAAGTCTCAACCAGTAACTATAGGGTTCAACTGTGGCCTATTGAACTGCTCCACTGCTAATGCGCACGTCTCATTGAACTCAGGCCAATCTGGATCTCAAGTTACTCCTACTGCTACTTACGCTCTTACTGGTGCTAATAATTCTATATGCTGCTATGACTACTACATTTTAAATTGTATCCGCAGTGTGAATATTTGTTATTATTTACTTTTATCTAACAATAATTATGCTGATTTGCTGCTAATTAGCTTTTTAAACATGCTTCACCCCCACTGCTGCCAGTAGAGAGCGACATAAACATCATGCAAGCCTCATCAATGCAGTGACAGTGCAGTTTCATCTCACAAACTGAAAACATAACATGGACCTCATATCCAATGTTTTTGTAATTAAGAATCATAGAATAAATCATCATTACGACTGTTATCAGTAAAAGCTATATTTGACTTGAACATGTCTACTCCTGGGAAGAGAGTTATATCAAGTTTATGAAACTAAAAATCTAAATCCTGCATACTGTCCCTTGAAACCATGGACCGCTATTATGGACACCTTCTAAAGCGTTTGTTGCAACAGCTGCATTTTTACCTCTTATAAGATAACTAATGTCCATCTCTTATCTGAAGGGAGGGCCCTGACCACATGACCCCTCTCTCACGCTCTGCTCCATGCTCTTCCCTCTTTGTGGATGTGAGGTTACAGAGAGGTTAGGCTGTAGGTCCCTGTGTCACGCACCGTCACCCCACTTCAAGTTTGTCATAATTAATGTGTGTCCGAAAAACATGTTGCTACTGTGGTGAGCCCTTTTTAATGCGCTGCTGTGGCCTGGGCTCAGGGCGGCAGGGGGCGTCGTCATAGTGATGGGGCAGAGGGGATTGTGGGAGCTGTAGTAGGAGGCAGTGTTTCTCGTAATGTCAGGAGATTATGACAGTCCAGTTAATTTGGTTAAGTTGAACTCAGGTTGCTATTTTGGTACTACTACTACTATTGCTACTACTACTACTACTAATTACTACTACTACTACTACTACTACTAGCATACTACTTTTACTTCAACAACTACTACTACTACTTCTACAACTACCATTGGAGGTAAAGAAGTCAAATAACACATTAACTGGTTGTCTCCATGGGAATGTTACTGCTTTGCCTGTAATGTTATACATATTAAATATATTTATCTAGCATTTCTTTCATTACGGATGCTTAATTGCTCCAAAACACCTTGAAAAACATACTTTCTTACTTAGTAAGAGTTATTCTTATTAGTGGGGTTGCCTCTCCACAGATCTGATCAGTAACTTGGTTTAATTATTTAATGCCATACTGAAGCTCATTCTAGACCAAGCAATAACATCTCCATGGGGATAAGAAGACAGTGGACCCTCCACCAGAAATGTTGGTCCTTTAAATTCCTTTTTCACTTGTTTGAAATATCTCTGACTTTGATCGCTTTGTTTGAACTTTCTTGATGCTATATCACCATTAATACATTTTTCAACTTGACAGTATATAATAATACATTTTATTTATTATTGCCACCCAAGGTCACTTTGCAGGGCATAAGCACAATAAAAACAACATTAATACAATTATAAGAACATTAAACAAAATAATCTGATCTAAAAAGGTGGGTTTTGGGGTGGAACTTGAAGAGGTAATTAGTGTGGGCAGTTAGTGTGCCCAAAGTACAGAAATATCAATAAACAGCACTGAAGTTGCATTCTTACTCCCCCCAGTCTAACTGGGTGGGTGGAGGTGTGTGAGAGGAGGGGGAGGGGGCAGGGGCATGACGCTGCAGCAGTGGCAGCTGGCGGCCCAGCTTGCAGGGGCCATGTCTTTACAATGGAGAGCCTTCCCCCTGAGGCCAGTGATTTAGGACAGGGCTCTCGGACAGACCCCCGAGTGAGACAGCAGCCTGGGACAGTGGCTTCAGAGGAACGCACCCCCCCGCCCCCCCCTTCCCCACATACACACACACCCCATCACCCCTCTCTTGCCCCTCTCTCACCCCCTCCCTCCCCCCGCTTATGTCTTCAAGCTTTCTTTCATTCACCTCTGCCTCCAAAAGAAGCTAGTGGCTAATCTACAAATCGATATGAGGAGATGGGAGATGCTCGGTACACGCTGATGGAAAGTGACAGAGAGGAACTCACACAAGCAACAATGAAATGAACCTGTTGCAAAGAGCAGTCAATAAAACCATCTGTGCAGTTAACAGCCACATGTGAGCAAATATATTCACCCAGTGTTGCAAAATCCTAAGAATTTCTATAAATATTATCTCAACCCATCAAGTATTTTTGTAGATAAGCAAACAAACTCAATACTTTTACTATACTTATAAATTACTTACTTACTTATAAATTGAGATAATATGTTTACACTCTTTTGAAATGAAATATCATGGACTTAAAAATTGCATTGATTTACAACACTAACTACAGTATAGGTCAGGTAAAACAGTCCACTAAGCGGCACTAAACAATAGACTGGACACTGACAAGAAGAGGGAGTACAGCATCTGGATACAGCTTATAAGTAATAGGCTAGTGTAATAATATTAGTATACAATTGGAAGTAGTAGTAGTAGTAAGTAAATTTAATAAAGGCATATCATACTTTTCCTCAAGTCATCATTTTCACTCTGTAATTAACACATTATTTGATAAGATAGATAAGCAATTGAATTTGAACCACTATTAAAATATTATAAAAGAGCACAAATACAAAACATACATCCAGGCCAAAGGCAGATCCGATTTGCTAAGGTTGTCATCTCAATATCTTCTTTCTATCTCCTATTGACAAAAGCAGGATCAGGCTATAGGCCAGTGGAGCCTCCCCGCTGCTGACCACTGCACCCTCCACCCACCCCACCTCATGTCCACAGAGGGGCTAAGCTCTCTCCTGGGACGTCCTGCCTCTGGATGGACATTCCTAAGGTGCAGCCCCCTATAGCTTGACGCGCACAATAGAACACAACAGGTGCTAGGGATCCACTGTGCCCAGTATCCTCCTTATATGTCCTCCCCATGCCCCTCCGTGCAGAGGCAGCAGCTGAGGTATAGGGCTGCAGTCATTATCAGTTAGCATCAGTCAGGGATGGGCTTTAGACAATACAATACAATACAATAGCAATGAGACTGGGCAAGATATATGATCAGCAGACATTATAAAGTTAGAGAGAGGTTAGATATGTTGTTTAGTCCTGGTTTATTAATTGTATAGTTCATTTAGGGTTTAACAATAATACAAAAGTAATAATTTTCTTCACATTGATTTCTGATTTAATAAAATTTTGTCTTACAAAAAACAGATAAAATGGCATTTGATATCAATTTCCTGAACATAAACAATGCAGACTTTAGTCATACTTCCTCTTCTTTGTCCAAAGTCTGAACTATGCTCCAAACCACATGCTTTTACTGACAGAGGACTGGCTGTTGACCTCTTAAAAAAGGCCCAGACATGTGATTGATGATTATGTCCCAAACTACATCTCGATTTTGATTGACATTTGATTAATTCTACAGCCCTAAGTCAATTTTATTATCAGTCAGGAATACAAGACAATATTATATAGAATACAATACTACAACAAATGATCCGTTTATAACTAACAAATTATTAACCGGAATGACATTTTCTAAAGATTGTGCAAGATGGTGAAATTTTAGCTTGACTTACAAACTGAAGCTGTAATTGCTACATAAATAGTATTTTCTGCACCCAACCTAGGTAAATTGTTTCGTGAATGGATCATTGCAAAAGATAAGTTGGTGATCCAAGTAATCCTTCGAATTATTCCTCTTTCCAAAAAGACACTGTCAATCTCCTCTCCCATCTCCCATCCATAATAACCATTCACCAATGCAGCAGCAGAATCATCAACCTACTCAGTCTTCCCAACTCCTCTTCACCACAACAGTTGATCTATTCATACAACAGTATTCAAAGCATTATTGAATATCACTCTTCACTTGTTGCCTCTATCTGTTAATATTTCTTCTTTTTCTTTTTTTTTGTCATTTTAATTTGTTTTAACCTTAAAAGTCCCAATGTAGATTCTCTTTTCTCTACATCATGTCCATGACACGATCAACCACAAAAACACAAAACTATAGGCAAGACATTTTGTACAAAATATAGAGACAATATGTAAAAAAAAATATAATGGGTTATGTATAGGACCCTTAGGCCAATAGAATAATTGGTGGTATTGTGTTTGTGAAGAATGTACCTCCAGAATATACCATGATCCAAATTTGTCTTGAAAGGTTAAACCCCAGATGTCCAGGATACAGACCCACTGTCTTTACACACTGGTCCAGAGTCCAGCACTGAATGATTGGTCATTTCAGTCCTGGCTCTAGCTCTATGCTCCATTCACAGTCAATGTGGTCAGTGTGCTCCACAAAATGCCATCTGCTGCTTTAGGCACTTCCTCTGCCTTTGTCTCTGTCTCTCTCAGGCCAGCTTTCACTTCTGGACACACAAAATGTTTCCAAAGCATTTAGTCCTGGTTTAATCCTGGTTTAGTTTTGTTTAGTCCTAGTGTAGTTCTGGTTTTGTCCTGTTTTGTCCTAGTTTAGTAGTTTAGTTCTGGTTTGGCTCTGATTTAGTCCTGTTTTGTCTTGGTTTAGTTCTGGTTTGGACCTGGTTTAAACTAAGTAAAGTCAAGAAAAAAACACATTCTAAACAAGTATGAATATTCTTACATTAAATTACGACTTCTTTAGTCCTGGTTTAGATCTGGTTTAAGCTACTACAACTTTTCTGGCAATAAGTTATCTTTTGTTCCTTACTTAGTAAGTCCTTGTTTGGCTTGGTTTGGTTTAGTCTTTATGATTTTATACCTGTATCCAACTATTCTGATCCATATTTCCTGATTTACACCAAGTTTAGTTCTATAGTGGTCTTGGTTTTGTCATGATTTAGGTTGCATTCACACTTCACACATTCTTGTTGGGTCCTCGTTTGAGCAGTTTAGTCCTGATCACAGATCTTGTTTGTTCCTGTTCTAGTCCTGGTTTAGTCCTGGTCTAGACTAGGATTAGTTTTGAATTTAGTTTAGTCCCAATTTGGATGGGGTCTATGTGCAAGTGTGAATGCACCATAGCTCCATGTTTACTACTGATTTTGATTAGCTCCAGTTTAAGACCTGGTTCACTTCTATTATAGTTTTTAAGTTAGAACTTGGGATGTGAATTTGGCACATTTTCTTAAGTTTTGACTTGGAATTCTTTTGAATTCAGCTTTTGGTCCTGTACAAGATCAATGCTGTTATAAATGTGATATTTTATCGCTATTGTTTTTCAGATCAAATCCTAGTCTGGACTTCAGCCCTGGTTTAAGGTGAGGCATTAAGTTTTAATTAGCATAAGTATTTTTTTTTTTACTTTCCCGCGCTGCTTCTTTAAATATTCATTCCACAGGACACGCTTGAATCCCTAAGTGTTACAGAATTTCATTTCATTATCACCCTAACAATACAAAACAAAGCTTCTCTCTAACGCAACATCCGTGCTATTACCGGGAACAAAATGAAGGACTTTTAAGTGTAACCTGGCCCTGTAATGGTCCTGTTTCTCAATGGGACGTCCCGGGCTGCACCTGCCACCTGTAAACTCAGCCATTAATCCTGGCTTAGGTTAGGATGAATCAGGCTTAGTTAGTTTATGATTACTTCAGGTGTGGTCTTTATGAGTGGTTGTGGTTGTAGTTTATTCAAGATTCAATGAAGTTCCATCAGCCAAACTCTAAGTGTATATCATGAAATGGCACTGATTTGGACTAAACTAAAATCTAAGTTTTACTAATTACATTATATTATATTATATTATGTTTGAGTTATATTATTGGAAAGTGAAAAAAACCCCAAAACAACTCTTTATAAAAAGTCTTTGTTACAAAAGCTTACTGAAGCTTACTTAAAAAGTTTGGTTGTTGTCATTCCTTGTGTGAAAAATTTCAATAGTTCATGTGATTAGTTCTATAGTTCTAGGTATTATGTTATTAATATTGGTTAAGTCTTGATAACTGTACTTTAATCAGAAAATTAGACTAAAAAAAGATGTTTAAACCTGTCTAGACCCTACTGCTTTAATCACTTCATTTAAGTCCCTGTATCTTGGTTACAGTGATACATCTCATTAGGACCGTTCATTGTCACGGGAATGATCCAAAACAAAGCGACATCCGTGCCTTCAACAGGAACAAAAGTCAGGACTTTTAAGTGTAACCTGGCCCCAAAACCTCTCCGCTCCGACAAGCCCCTCTTTCAACGGAACGTCCCACCTAACACCTGCTGCCACTGAGGACGGCAACCAACAATAACCTGAGCACTAGTCTCCTTGTGTAAAACAAAATGAAATTAAATCTTAATACTCTTAATTCTCTTAATACTCTTTTTCAGAACTGTATTAAAATTAAGTATGCCAGATATAATACTTGTTTAGAATTGTTTCAGGCCGGGTTACTCCTGCTAGTCCTGGTTTAGTCCTTAAGTGTAAAAAATTCCTTGGCATGGTCACCAGTTCTATCCAGTCCTCTATTTGTGTCCTGAATTCTATGAGTGCTGCCAACTTCTTTATTGGCCATATTTGACAAAAGATTTGTACTGATAGTACTTTTTTTTTTTTTTGTAATATGTATTTTTATTTCTATGACTATGTTAACTGTTTGAATGAATGTTGAATGTTAATTGCTTTTCATGTCTTGTTCTTATTGTGAGGAGAGTTTTGAAAAGTACCTATAAATAAAATGTATTATTAGTATTGCGCACATGTCCCGATTCCTGCCATTTCCACCACCAATCCCTAAATCATGTGGAGATTGAACCGATCTGACATGAACTTTTATTGGACAAAGTCTGACCCTAATGGATCAGCTAAAGAATATAAAACAATATGCACATTTCTGCATGGATTGGGGTAGGTTTTCACTTTGTTTTTGTTAAATCTTTCTGTAAAGAGGGGGTATTAGGCAAAATACATTTTTGTTTAGCTTTGTACAGTGTTATAATGTTGTTCTCTTATCAAAACATGCCTGAAGAGGTTTCATATGTCATCCATGCATGTTTCAGTAATTTAGCCATCTCTCCCAGGCCCTATTTGAACCCTCCTCCTACGGTTAACTGTAAGATTCTGTCCTGATGCGATTAGCAGTAGTTTCATTAAGAGGAAGTGTCTGGAGTGGGGGAAATCAGGGAGTCCCCGCTTAGACTGCTACCCCCCAAGACCTGACCCTAGATAAGCGGAAGAAGATTGATGGATAGATGGATCATAAGTGTTATGCATGCAAATATTGTTGTGATAGCGCTCTGAAGGGGGAGTGACTTAGCAAAGGGAGGGGAGACTCAGAGCGCCAAAGATGAAAGTGAAACTAATAAAGCATGTTAATACATTGTTTTCAGCGAATATAGCATTTCAAAAGAATAAAAGGTAACATGATGATCTAAATATGTCATGTGTTAACAGTTAATAACCCATAGAAGTAAAATGTGCCCTCATTAAAATAGGGTCAATCCACATATAACAAAAACTGTTTCAAAGCTCAATATCTTGTCTGTAAACATAATAATCAGCATAATCAACACAGTCTATAATTCATTGTACCCTCTCCCAAGCCCACTATTGCAATCCAAGCTGTAGCCACCTCTGTTCCAACACCCCTCCTCCATTTTTGTCTTTTTTTTTTAAATTTTGTGTCCCCTTGAATTATGTGATGTCCCAAATGAGCAGTCATCATAGAGCCAGATTGTTTGGTGTAGCCACTTGATATAACTCGCGACAATGGCCAGAACAGAGCACAGGTCCTGGGGGGATAGCTCGTATTTGGTTACTGCTTCCAGGCCCATTGTATTGGCTTAGGGGTCCCGGGCTTTAGCTGGGTTGAAAAGAGGGGTGGGGTCTTATTTTTGGGAGGGGGGCAAAAGGAGGGTTTTTTAGGGAGGGCAGTGCGCATATGCAGGACGCAGGTGCCTACATCTGTTCTGGGCAGATGCTGTGATAGTGGAGGTGGGAGAGAGAGAGGAAGGGGGGGCAGAGAGAGAGGGCGGAGAGAGTAAAAAGAGAGATAGAGAACAGGAGAGAGAGAAATGAAAGAGAGAGGAGTGGGGAGGGAGGGTAAAGGAGAGAAAGGAGGACAGAGAGAGCAAGAGGAGAGAGAAAAGGGGCAGAGGGATAGAGGAGAGAGAAGGGATGGAGAGAGAGAGAAAGAGAGAGAAACAGAGAGAGGAAAGAGAGAGGGGTGGGGAAGGAGGGGAGGGGCCAAAGCTTCATCATTCACACAGGCATCAAAACAAAAACAGCAGTAAGCGAAATGGTGCGTGGAGTAGCACAGTGCCAAAAAGTCACATATGGGGCTATTAGTTTAGTCTAGGTTTAGACCTGGTTTAGTCCTGGTTGAGATCTGGTTTAGTCCTGGTTTGGACCTGGTTTAGACCTGGATTAGTCCTGTTTTAGTCCTGGTTTAGTCCTGCTTTGGACCTGGTTTACGTCTGGTTTAGTCTTGATTTAGTCCTGGTTTAGTTATTAATTAATGTATTTTTCTTTTTTAAGGGGACATATGTAAAATAGACTTTTAGGAACTTTTAACCATGTTACCAGTTTTCCCTCATCATTAGTTTAGTCAAAGTTGTATTTCGATCCTCAGAAAATATATGTTTTTACCTACCCTGTATCTCTGCCCACTTTCTGCAGTTACTTGCAATTATTCAAAGAATTCAGATTCAGGTCATACATATATGGTTAAAAAAATGTCACATAACCATTTTTCAGCAATAAAAACATCTCAATGAAAATTTGCTGCTTGTTATGGTAAATTCCATTAGAAAGAGGTCGGCCTACTCAATTCTGCAGTTTTGAACATGAAGCCAATGGACCTGTTTCTATTGGGCATATTGAGATGTTGAGCCGATCAAAATTGTGGTTTATAATTAATAAAATATAAAATAATGATCTACGATCTATCTTTTATATGGTGAGGAAGTGGAAACACATCAGTCCAATGCATGTTCGACCTTTGTGCAGTGTGGTTTTGGCCAAATTTGTCCTTTCTAGAACAGTTAACATTCTAGTGTCTAAAAATTGTGTTTGTTATTATCACTGTAGTATTGAAATCGGTATGGAACCATTTCCTTGATATCAAAATTGAGGCTTAATTTTCTTTGTACTGTGACAACACTATTACACTGTATAAATGTTTGTAGGCGACAGATTGACTTGATATATATCACTTATATACTCAGAGCATATATTGACCAAAATCATTCTCACATTTAATCTAAAAGCACAGGTACTTCTCTTCTCCTTCATCATTGTTATGTTTAATTTCTAACTTCTTTGTCTTAATTAATTGACTTATCCAAACGCTCCTTCATTCTCTATTGTTAAAAGCGTGGCGTCAGACTGCGTGCCGCGGCCCAGCGGGCCCTAAATTCATTCATTCACCCATTCATTACACTACAGTTGATATAGGCCCCATCAGCGTACACGGCAACACAGCCTCTCCTCGGTACCTGCTCACGCCACTTCAACAGGCCCTTTGTGTCCGGATCCGATTACCGCGGCCAGCTGCTGCGAGTGGGGGTCTTCAGGCTGCACGAGGCTTCCCGGAGCTTCCCACGGTGCCTTGCGCTACCGCCTGCCCTCCCGCCAGTCAGCCAAACCCACCCGCCAGTCCCTGCGCTCGTCATTTGCATGTATGCGTAACGCTGGGTTTCAGATGACTTCACAAGAGCCCATAAGCTCGTAGTGTTTAATTAAGATGGGGGCAGTTAAAATGACTATTGTTAATGAATATGGATTTTGTAGATGTTGGTTTATAGGCTATGCTTGTATTCTATTGGCCAATCCGTGACTGTTTCATTGTTTGATTTTCTAACTTCCTCTTGGTTAAATCAACAATTTTATAAGCCCTGCAAGGCGACTGCGACTGGACTAAAAATAAATCGAATTTTATGTTGTGGTGTGGTTGGATAGATAGGCCCTATAAGCTATTGAAACGGAGAGTGGCACTAAAAAATATCTGGCTCAACATTTATGAGTATTTTTTGATGAATTAAAACATCAAAAATACCTGCCATTGTCCAATTCCGAGAAAAACAAATCAACATATTCGTAAGTGAAACCCAGCAGAAGCAGTAGAAAAGTGCTGTGGGTACGGTTTCAACAGCGTGCCATAATTACGCATGGGGCGGGGGGCGCGCGGCATAAGTGTGTGACTGCCACGAGAAGGGAGGGGGGAGTTGAGGCACGGGAGGGGGTAAGTGAGGGGGGAGAGGGAAGGAAAGGGGACAGGAGCCGTACGTGGCGAGTCGCGTGCCAATGTTTATGAAAACACATCTGTCGCGCGCGCATCGCCCCGTGACGCACCGCGACAGATGTGGAGCTCTATGAAACCGATCGATGCCAACAACTGGTCCGACTCCAAGCCAAAGAGTACAGGGTCAAGGGACGACGTCAACACGCACAGATCAAAACTTCTTCTTGGCTTAGATAAGTTTTATTGGTTGCAGGAGTGGCACAAACTTGTATGTGTTTAGCAGCCTTTTAGCCTACTTCATGCTTGCAATCAATATAGCTGTTTGACTTGAAAAGGCCAACCACAACTTCAATTTTTTTGCAATTTTTCAGGGTAGGACTTGTCATCTGCTTAATGTCATTGCCTCAGATGTTCCCCTGTAATGACAATAACACATATATTAATTACATATTCAGTTACAGGTGTTTTAATTGCTCAAAAATACCTTGAAAACATACATTCTTCCTATATGAGTGGGATTGCCTCTCCACAGATTTGACGTGTAACTTGGCCTGGTGGTGGCGTTATCTGCTTGTCTCCATAGAGATAGATATGTTAAATGTCATATTACTATGTTCTTACATATTTATTTATTTATTTATTTATCAGCCATTATTTGATCGTCAACATGCACAAAAGTCAATTTAGCATCATCTTAGAGCTTAAATATTTCACCACAGTTTTACAAACACAATCCATTGATTTAACTGGTAAACACAGGTCTATAGCTTATCATTTATCAAATACACTCTCTTTTCAAAAGCTCTCTCTAAGTCAATATTTCATGCCTTGATGAAGAGCTATCAATGCAAAAAGAAGAGGAAAAATCAATTGATCATACACATTCACAGTGGCTTAAGCATCAGCCCCTCCCCCTTTTGCCCAATCGTCCTAATATGATCGATATCGTGTGAGGCATTCTGTGTTTATGTTCCCACGAGTGACCATGCCATGTGCCGTCTACTCCTGGGACCGCGAAGAGAAGGAGAACACGAAAAAAAAAGTGGCTTCCCCCCTCACCATATGGCTATGAAGGGCCATACCGTTACAGCCAGGGACCTTTTTTAGATGCTTCTAGTATTAGACCAAACCAGAGATAGGGAGAGAGGGGGAGAGGGGAAGAGAGAGATGGAGGAGGAGGAGAAGGGGGACTTGTGTGTTCGTAGCCCCAGAGAAGAAGGAGAGGGTGGGGGTAGTTTTGGTGGCAGATGGCTTGTAAGGGTCCGGCAGCGTGGGGAAGACCCTGGCTGGCTCACCAAACTATATTCCCTCCCCCGGTGCATTCACAGTCAATGGAAACGAAAGCACAAGAATGGATGAATAGTCACAGGCCGAGTCACCCTCAGAGGTTACAGCAGTGGAAAATACAGTAAAGAAATGCAGAGGTCTATGGGGTAAGGTTCAGGGTGTAAAGGGTTAACCACGCAGCACCCAGGAAGGACTGGCCCACCAAAATTTGCATTTACTGATTTAGTGACATGTTTTTGTTTAATCAGAACACTTTATGGATCCAATGAGAGGAGAGAAAAAAACAACTCCAGATTACAGAGCCTTTTCAGAACTGGAACTGTCGAGGAATCTAGATTGGCACTGAAAAATATCTTCCTAAAAATGTTATGAATCTATAAAATACGAAGTTACTTTGGCGACTGGCGGGTAGGGCTTTAGTGGGTGGGACTGTCCTTCCTGTCCTTCCTGCCCTTTTTCCCCTCTCTAATCTACATTTACTGCAGGGACTAGCGACAAGTGCATTTGAAAACACAGGGTCACACGTGATTCTGAAGAGTTATGGGCTTTCTATCAGGAGCAAGCAGGAGAAAGAGAGGAGGGACTTTTTTAAAGTTGGACTGAACACCTAAACTTCGCCCACAACCACATTTCAAACGGAGCTGCTAAACTGGCCTGCTCCTGGAAGACTAAAGAAGAGAGAGAGGGGAGGTGGGGCGGGGTCTGTGCATATGAGGAACACTGTGATTGGTCTAACAGGTATCCACACAGGTGTTTGTAATCAGAAACACCTGGCTGTAATCAGGGCAGTCTTGCGTGATGTCACAGAGTACTTGAAACTGCGGTGGCCATTGGAGCCTGGGCACAGTCATTTTTATACCTTTTAGACCAGACAGCTGCAAATTTCATTTGCACTAAAATGACTAAAAAACACTAGGAACAGTAGACAATTCTATTAAAACACCATATCCACAGTTAGTTAGTAGTAGCAAAAAATAAGTTGATTTAGTGTTTAATTTCACTTTAAAGAAGGCATGCATTTTCATGTGCTTAGTACTGAACACAGTTTTGTTGATTATAATCTTGATGTAAAACAGCTTAGTTGTAGCAAGTAGCAGATTTTAATTTATGTTCTTTTATTTTTGAAAAGTGGATATTTTAGAACATGTATCATTATCTTAATTTTTCAAATCCCCACTACACAGATGTAGGTGAGGATAGGGGGGAAGGGGAAAAGAGGAAATTTCTCCAGCCACGCTGAAAATACAGAACAATAGTATTACTCAAAAATAAAGCCTGAAGAATAAAGGTGTTTCAATAGCTTGGATAAAAATATTTCCAATCCTGACTTTCCAGTGCGATGAATCACTGGAAAACTGAACCAGTTAGTTTGGGCTTGGGTCAGAGACTCTCCAACTCCTGAGCACTCCTTAGCATGTATTTATTTATTATGTATTGACTGCTACTTTTAATATTTTAATCTTTTTAACATGAGGCCTTCTTTTAACCTACCTAGTATCTTTCTTTAAAATAGCACTATGCAACCACAGTGCTTTGAGGTTGCCAAGTATGGTAACACTTTAGTTTAGGGACCACATATTAATGGGTGACTAGCAGTAATACTAAGTAGTTAATTAGATCTGTTTGTGTGTGTGTGTGTGTGTGTGTGATTATTAAGTACACTTATAATTAATGTTTTATACTGTATATACTACAATGTCTTTCTTCATTTAAATTTAAAGGGCCCATATCACGCTATTTTCTTATTTATGTTATCACATTGTTTTCCCATCAGAAACAGATCTGGAGTTGTGTTTTGTTTCATTCACACATGTTTAACACACAAACCCTGCATATCTAGGCTGAGTTCTTCTCTCAGACTGAAAACACACTGTTCCACCTTGTGATGTCATGTGGTAATACAGGAATCATTTCAGCTCTGGAATTGCCAATCTCTACTAAACAAAAGGTAAAACTACAGCTTCATGTTATCACAAGGTGGAACAGAGCATTTTGAGCTTTGGAGATGTAGACAGACTAATAATGCAGGTTTACTCAAACATGTGTGAATGAAACAAAACACAACTCCAGGTATGTTTTTGAAGAGGTAACAACATTCTAACATGGCTAAAAACTCACAAGAGTCATATTTGCGAAATAAATATATTTTAATCAGTGTTTAGTGTCAACATTATCTTAACTATTATCTTAAAGCATTAATAAGTGCTTTACACCAATTACCTGAATAACCTCTAAGTGACATACTAATTACTACTTAGTTAGCCCCAAAACTAAAGTGTCACCGAAATGTATTTTTGTGAATGTCAGATGTGAAATTTTAGCAGTATGTTGTCGCACGATGGTAAGCCAGAGCTACCCCCAGTCTGGGTTCCTGTGCATATCTATAAGGCTCTACTTTATTGTGTGGAGCAATGAAAACACTATTGATTTTGAGTTGATCTTAATTGTTTTGGACATGGTTCAGACGTGGCGCTGGATGGTCCCAGTCACCTCCTGTTTATGTCACATTAATTTCACTCACTTCTCTCACTACATTCATTTGTGCAGTTGAAACTTTTAACATTTTATTCACCCTAAAGGCATTTTCATTGGCTGTATAAATCTTTTACCATAATGTTTTAACTTTCCTCAAAAACCTCCCTGGAGTTGTGTTTTATTTTATTTTTATTTTATTTGAGTGTTTAATTAACCCTTCATTCTTCTCAAGAGCTTGTAATAGTAGCAGGAGTAAGAGTACCAATAGTAATAGTAGTAATAATAGTACCAATAGTAATAGTAGTAGTAATAGTAGTAGCAGTAGTAATAGTAGTAGTAGTAGTAGTAGTAGTAGTAGTAGTAGTAGAACTGAACTTATAGGGTACATTCACACTGGAAGTTTGATCCTGGCTGGAAACCTGTTTAGTCCTGATGTAGACTTGGTTTGGTCATGTTCTCATGTTCTAGTCCAGGTTGAGTTCTGTTCCATTCTAGTCTAGGTTTAGTCCTGTTCTAGTCCTGGTTTAGTCTTGATAAAGTCCTATAGTTTAGTCCTTTTATAGTTCCAGGTTTAATTCTAGTTTATTCCCAATTCTGATGTGGTGCAGCCATAGTTTCCACCACGTACATTATTTTAATTGTAATATAGGTTTAATATAATTCAAACAATTCATATATTTGTGATAAATTATGTACAATTAGTCCCTATTCTTCTAATGATTTTCTGAATATTGGATATGCCAATGGCAGTACAATGCAGTGAAGTTTTTGTTGTCTGAAGGTTCATTTAGTGTCACAATAATTCTTCTTTCTGTGCCACAAATCACAGCATTGAAAAAAGCACAAATTTCCCTGTTTGGCGTTAATTGGTCATGGTTCAGCTGCCATTTTGGGATGGTAGAGAAAGAAAAGAGTGACAGCTTTATAAATGAGTGTATTTTGTTTAGGGTTGGTTGCATTGACTGAGGCTAATCAGTAACTACAACACATCATGACCAGGCTAAAGAAGGCAGTGGGAGGGGGAGATAGGGGGCAGTGATAATGCTGGCTCACTCACTTTTCAGTTAAAGGAACTATGTAAGATTTAGATTTTAAATGCTGATTTATTTTTCATTACAACAACACTGGACATTACGGTCAAGTTGTTTATGTTATAATTTGATGTTTTGGTTCTAAAGACAGTTATCCAATCGGAAAGCGGAATAGGCCTCAAATTAATCTCTCATTTGGGTTGACAGTTTTAATGCTAAAATCCGGTTGATTTAAATCTAAAAGGACTCTCTCTGATCTGAATCCTCACTACCTAAATTCTAGCACCTACAGTCAATCAGTCTCCTTGTATCTGTGTGTCTTCTATATACATGTTAATTCACTGGCAACCCAGGTTCACTTCTGATTACCTTTTGTAAAACTAAAACGCTGGCTACATAAAGTTCCTTTAAAGGTCCTATATTACGCAAAATTGACTCTACCTTATCAAAAACATACCTGGAATTGTGTTTTGTTTCATTCACACATGTTTGAGTAATCCTTTATCATTAGTCTGTCTACATCCCTAAAGTTCAAAATGCTCTGTTCCACCTTGTGATGTCATGAAGCTGTAGTTTTCAAGTTAACAGCTGCCTTTTACATTTTGTTCAGTAGAGATTGGCAATTCCAGGGCTGAAATCATCCAAATGATTCTACTGAAGGTGTATGGAGTTTAAAAACACACTGAAGCACTTCCTGTATTATCACATGACATCACAAGGTGGAACAGTTTTCTGTTTGAGAGAAGCACTCAGTATAAATATGCAGGGTTTGTGTGTTAAACGTGAGTGAATGAAACAAAACATAACTCTGGCTATGCTTTTGATGAAGAAACTACATTATAACAAGAATAAGAAAATGGCGTAATATGGGCCCTTTAAAGCTGCACTATGTAACATTTCTGTAAGGGGTTATGAGGAGGCTATAAGGAGGCTATAAGGAGGCTATAAGGAGGCTATAAGGGGGCTATAAGGGGGCTATAAGGGGGCTATAAGGGGGCTATAAGGGGGCTTGCATCCATGTAGTTGTTTTCATTTGAATGTTACACAGTATGGCATAAAGGTATCTATTTTGGGTCTATACAATTAAGAGTTTTTGTTGTTGTAAAAATACCTTAAAAAACTTGCATTTTTGTAAGTGGGGTCACCTCCCTACTGATCTAACCTGATCTCCCGTTTGTCTCCATGGAGGAAGATTTGCTCAATGTCATAGTTTACTGGAACAATTCACCCATCTTTTCTATGGGAAAGCAGTGGCACAGATGGTTGTTGGGAGGCACAGATTGGCTGCCACATTTTCATCAGTCTGTCCCACAGTAGCAGAAAAAAAGATTAAGTAACTTTGAGTGGTACAAAAATACACCAAGAGACCGCTCCTATGTAGTAGTAGTAGTCATATTAGTAACATTTTTAGCAGTAATTGCAGCAGTAGTGGTAGACAGTAGTAGATGTTGTACCAGTAGTAGTAGAAAGAAAGTAGAAAGGCTAAGAAGCACTTCACTGTCTGAGTAGGGAATTTTGTCCACTGCACTGGGGTCCCCAGTCCTGGCTGGAAACCTGGAACTTACTTGCATCTTCCGAACATGGAACCTTCTTGCTTAGAGGTAAGAGTGCTGGTCACTCAGCCACTGTGCCACCATAGTAGTAGTAGTAGCAATACTAGCAGACAGTCCAGTACAGTACAGTCATATATCTCTCCTTTGGCTGTGCAGGACACCTGCTTAGAGAAGCTGTGTGTTACTATGGCCCCCAGGAGCCTCACAAACCCTCTACTGAAGTCACTAGAGCCTTTGTCCAGAATTTATGATATCTGCACTCGCACAACCGAGAGGGGTAGAGAGCTTCACTTTCACAGGGTTTGTTTAGTAGAATTAGGCTGGCTGTAGTAGAAGTAGAAGTTATTCTCTTCAGAACCAATTAGTAATAAGGGCACCACAGGCACAAATGAGCATTAAAGACGGTCCAAAATTATCAAATTGTTAACTCTCTAAGAAAATTACTGAATATTATCATATGGCAAAAATGCAATAAAATACATTCACCAAATTGTACCAGTGGCTCTATGTTCCAGACTGGTAACGTGGCACAAAGGTAAATATTTATAGTGTTCTATATTTTATATTGTTATAAAATGAATGGATTTCTTTCATCAAAGTAAACAAAAATCACAACATTTTAATGGAAAAGTTGGCAAACTTTAAAATACCTTTAATTGTATTAATCATTTCAATGTTTGGTGGCACCAATAATATGTAGTGGCACTGTAGCAGTAGAATACTGTGTACTGCCATTATTAAGCAGACTATTACAATGCAATTAAGTAGCCTACAACATTACTCTAGTAACATGCATACAGATAGTGAGCTCCTCCTCCATGCACGCTCTTTGGCCAAATCCCAAACTGCCAAACTGTGAAGGAAAAAACGCAGAGGACCAGAATCATGAGCACGCGCTGAGAAATGTCCCGCTTGTTTGATGTGAGTGAGAAGTGTGTGAAGGAAGACAGGTGTTTGTGCGCGTGCGGACGTGTGTGCGTCTGTGCATAACGGCGTGCGTAAAAGCCGGGGGAGCGGGAACGCGCCTCTCTAAGCTCTGCGCGCTCCCGCTCGCAGAGGAGCAGGTGCGCAGCGAATTACCATACAGCTGAGGAGAGGAGCCAACTCACTCCGTGCGCTCTCACAATGACGCTGGCCACGCGAGCCGACTCCGCTATGCGCGTGCCCTATCGCTCGCACGCGCTTCTTTTCTATTCACTGAAGGAGAGCGCGGGCAGGCAGGAGTCGTTTACCTCATCACGTTGCTGTGCCAAGGAATGTTTTCTTTTGGTCGCCGCTTTTTTGGTGCCAATTCAAGACCCAAATTCTTCCCACAATTAGAAATAACTTAAGAAATGTGTCGTGCGCGTGAGTGGGTGTGCGCGTGCGTGTGGATGAAAGAAAAAGGGGATGGCTCAGCCAGGGTTTCTTCTGTTTTAGAGGTTCATTTCAACACACTTTTCTTGACAATTGGAACACATTTTAAAGTTTAGAGTAGAGATAGGTTTCAAAGCATTCACATTCAAATGCACTAAACATGTTTTCACCAGTTCATTGGTTAACCCAACTAGGTATAGTACTCAGTGACGGTTACTCTGTTAAGTAATAGCCTATTTACTTTGAAGTAACAGTACTCTTACCTAAGTAAAAGTAAATTCCACTTTGAGTATGTCTAAGCTAATTGACAAAGCTTTATCTTGACAATATTAAACTATTTGAACATTTATATTTTTGCACCACTCCTTATACTAGATTTTGTGCACTACTTAATATTTTGTCCTTCCAATTAAATTAAACTGAAATAATAAATCAGATGTTAGGTCCCAACTCGCTGGAATAGTCACCCCAACTACTTTTTTTACTCTTACTGGAGTAATTTCTTGGACCCCTGCTTTGTATTTCTACTTGTGTAATATTATTTTGAAGTAATGTTACTCTTACTTGAGTACATTTTTTGGCTACTCTACTCACATCTACATTGATGTAATTCCTGTTTAGATTTGCAGTCATTAATAGCAGATTGACCAGGGTCTTGGTTTGGGGGAGGGACAAACATGTTCCTCCCTCTCTCTGCATTTCTAAAACTTTATTGCCATCATGTTAGTGGCACTGTATCTATTGTTGACTTAGCATTTCCTGTTTGAACACGATATCATAAATTATCTATGTCACAATGCAAACTACAAAACGTAGACCTACCTCTATAAATATTTATGCTGAATAAAAGGTATATATCTTTACTTTAAATGGATAAAAAAAAAACAACATATTAGCCTTCTCTATCTTGTTGGCATTATATTTTAAGACCAAGTGAATCAGAGATAAAAAAAATAATAATAATAATCTTTCAATTGGTCCAATAAATGCAGCCATTTGTAATTGTATATTCATGTTTTCACATTGGCATGTCTTATCTAAGGTTTTCTGTTAGAATCTAGAAGGGTCTAGCATTGGACCATAGAGAGTGACAAACCATTGTCCTAACTTGGGGCGGTCCAACCACAACCGCTAATTTGTATCACGTGTCTCTCAAATGCAGAAGACATCTCCTCTAGAAAATTCTCGTATCATTCAGAACAAAATATATAACTTATTTTACCTGAGATAAGTAACTGTCTGGTGCTTCAATTGTTGATTTTCAGAAATCTGCACTGTTTCTTACTTCTCTTACTCCATGTGTCCCTCTGATTGGTTAAACTGCCTGTCAGACATGTCCAACTCAAATCAGGGAGCCCGGACATGGTTCCAGACCCACTCGTCTTCATAAAGTTTTGTCAAAGTGTGTGGTTCTGGCTGGCGATGTAAACAACATACAATGCTGGACCGGGTCTTTCTCTGTCTATGTTTCTCCCTGTGTCTGGGTGGGTTTGCTCCAAGCACTAGTCTCCCTCATCAACCCAAAACATGCACAGCAGCACTAGTAAATCCATATAAAGTTATGGATGCCCTTTATTTCGATATTTTTATATATCTTTATATGTTAAGTTTCCCATTAAAGGACATAGCTGTGATGGTTATGTGTTTTAAATCAACACTTCACTTACATGGTTAATTGGATAACTGGTTAAAGTGACAAAATCTTCAACAGAAGTGGTCTACAGTTGATAATTGGGAATCTCACGCAGAGTTTAAGATTTTCCCCCAATGACTCTTATTCAACTGTAAAGAAATACTAAGTCTGTATTATACAGTTATAACGCCAATGGCTGTATTGATCTGTGTCTTTTCAGTTTTAGAGGGTCCATCTGCAGGTTATTGATAGATTTGGGGCACATGCAGAGGACTAACAGAGTGACTGACAGTCTCATGCTAAAAACCTCTAAGACATTTAACAGTTTTCTGGAGTCCTCATGTTGAGAGGACAAATTTGGTCTTAACTAAAGAGAGGCGATGCCTTTTTGGAGCTTTCTATCATGTAATAGCATTGTCCCATGAAAAACATGCTTGAAATGGGTTTATGTGTCATCCAATGCATGTTTGAGTAACATTGTGATCTCTCTCATACAATATTCAAACTCTCCTTATGATTAGCAGTACAAGCCCACGACTCCCACAAGTCTACATAACCAGGAAGCTCTCTGCAGCACTCCCGCACGGCCAAAACAAACCATAATTCACACAGAAAACTGCCTCTTGTCTCTCAGCTGTGGGTGTGAAAATATTGGATTTAGCGCATATTTAAGCCAGTAGCAGATATTGAACTGCCAGTCTTCAGGTTAGTGGAACAATGTAGGGTGCTATAACTGCTGCATCATGTTTGTGCTATAAGTGAGCAACTGGCACAAGCTTTAACTGTTTTGTGTTTTCAGATTTCTCAGTTAAATACAACCTATATAATACATTACATTTATAATACAAGACAAAATGTTTGATCACATTGGCAGCCTTTTTCCAACTTCAAGGTGATGCTTTACATCAAGGAACCACTCACCCATTCACAAACACATTCACACACCGATGTATGCAGACACTGGGAGCAAGGTGGGTTAAGTGTCTTGCCCAAGGATCCAACAAGAGTCTTCATCTATGGGAGCTGGAATCGCACCGCTAAACCAATGATGTTCATGCTGAGAGCGGGATTTGAACCGCCAACCTTCAGATCAGTGGACAAACACTCTGTATTTGATCATGTTTACTATATTGTAACTATTGCTACTATTAGTACAAAGTAATTACATACATAAAACATAAATAAATATGGAAACCTATGCAAACACAAAGAGGCCTGGGAATGGAACCCACAACCACACCACTATGCCACTGTGCCATTATTAGCAAATCAGGTTTCACCACACACACTGACCGGCTAATTTATTAGATACACCTGTTCACGCTCATTAACACAACTCAGTCAATAACATGTTTTTGATGCAACTTCATGCTTTTTGTAATAGAAAAAAAAACAAATTAAACATCAAAATTAGGCTGATGTGCCACATATTTACTACTACCAATATTACTGGTAATACAGTTGCAATACTGCTGTTATTACTTGTGCTATACCCGCATTACTTCTACTTCTAAATGTTTAAAACCCTTAAGTACACACTGAGCACAACACAACCATTTTATTATTATTTTATTCTATTCTAAATGAAATAGCAAAGACTTCTCATAGTGTTAAAGTGTAAAATAAAAGTAAACCAGTAAAGAAATCAAGGGAATTCATGCCTGGTAAAGAACATGTGTCTATCCCATGTCTGTATTGTATATTGTAATTTAATAAAAGGTAATTATAATTGTCCCAATTGTCAAGATATGTTGAATCATGTTGAATCCCTTATCCCAACCCAACTAACTATCAAAAGGCTGGTTCCTGTTGCTCAGAAAATGTCCATGAATCACTTGGAAAGCAGAGAATTCCCAAATCAATAACACAAAGATATTATAGATTTAGATGTTGTATGGATATTTCTTTATGGCATCAAAGTAGTTAGAAAGAGCAATAACATAATCTAACCTGCATCATATCTAATATATATTATCTCCAAAATCCTATGGTCCCCTGAAGCAGCTGTGGATCTTCAAATGTGATTCACTGTGAGAGAATGCTAAATGCTAATGCTAATGTGACAGTGCAGTGTAGGAGGACGCACAACACAGCACCAGGTCCATGGAGCCGGAGGAGGAATATGTTACAATCAGCTGTCAGTCAAACGCCTCCCAAGAGTCTCAACTGGTGGCTCAGGGTCCAAGAGTGTCTGAAATAATGTATACTGTTTTGATTAAAAAATACATTTTACTTCCAGGCACATTTTGAAGTTCTCAAGATCACCAATTTATTAAACCTCTGTTATTGTTATTATTATTATTTAACGTTATTAGTCTCATAATTGAATAGAATTACATTTCTAGGCAAAGCAATAATATCACCAGAGACAAACAGGTGTATCCTCCTCCAGAAAGGTTACACAGTGCACCTTTACACCATTAGTCTTATATACCCCTTTTCCAGGAACTCAAAATTTCTTTACAATTTCATTTATTATCCATTTACTCCAAACTTGGTGGTGGTAAGATAGTTCTTTAGTCACCAACACACCATTCAGACATAGGCAGGTGGGTGAAGTGCCTTACCCAACAATAGAATGCACTGGTTGTCGTCTGTCAGAACTTGAAAATGCACTGTTCCAATTGGTCTTTCTCCATCGATCACCTGTGAAGACCCATAGTTAATGGGAGTGTCTGTTTTACTGATGAGAAGTGGACACCAAATGTTCATGTGTTCACTGAAGTTTAAAGAGTGTCCCAACTTATGGCCACTACTAATATCATTGGTGCTAAACTTAATCTAACTTTATCTAAGTTTTTTTTTTTTCATTTACAGGTGTTTTACTGACAAAAATACATTTAAACATGAATTATGTGAGTCACCTCTCCACAGATATGACATGTAACTTGGTCTGGTGGTGTACTGCTGTAATCCCTCAATCGTCCAGGTATGATCCATAATAAGAGAAAAAATGGACAAAAAGTTCTTCACTCATCACTCATAAACATTCCAGGAAAGCAATAAAACCTCCATGGAAACAAGCAGGTGGCATAACCTCCACCAAAAGTTATGTAATGTACCTTTTAAATTAAGAAGTGAATGTGTGGTCAGCTTTTTCTATTGCGACTGCAAAATAAAGGGTTCTAACTGCACCAAAGTGTAATTTAGTCTCTAAGATGAAAGGTGATGTTGCTTTTCCAAACTATGTCCATGCCACCATTAGCCAGATAGCCTAAATGCTAAAGGCTTATTCCACCAAGCACAATACATGGAAACTAAGATTTTCTAAACAAAAACTAGACACTACATTTAGACATGAGGCAACAGGTGGATGTCAAAACCAATCATGAAATAACCCCGTCTAAACTATAAACAGACCAAAATAAACCCATAGCCTAAACTAGCGGTAAAGCAGGGCTAAACCAGGGCTAAAGCGCTCCCACGCTGCTGTGATGTTGCTCTATTGTAGAGGCGCAGGGCCAGATTGGGAGACAGTGCAGTGTGGAGGGAGGAGGAGGTGCATTTCCATGTCATTACCATAGCATGTGTCCGGTGGTATATAACGGCACAGAGGCACGCGCACAGCCCACAGAAAGACACAAACGGGACAAGGGAAGCATGTTGGACAATTGAGAGAAAGAAAAACACCCCGTCCACGCTTCCACCATACGGATTTTCAGTATTGGATTATAACGCGTGGTGGACTCAAGACACAGCGAACTTTTGGGAATTACCGCTTTTATATTCGTGCTCCTCGGGACACGATTCAATGAATGAAATAGACAGAAGCGCGCTCTCGATGCATCAACAACAGCGGGACTGAAACAGAGGAGGCACCCAAGCTCTTCACCTATTTATTTTTTATTTATTTTATATTTATTGAATATGGGGCACGCTATCCTGCTGACTCTCGCCGTCATGACTATTCTACTTTGCCAGGTAAGAGTTGCTATACTTGACTTTTACGCACACTTTAAAGTTACGTAGAACAGATAGCAAAGTGTTGAAATTGGTAATAGTAGGTAGTTTTCATGTCAAGAAAGAAGTTGTAAGTTGTATTATGATGATAACTTGCACTTGTTTGTGCTATAGCTCATTTGGACTTAATTGGATGAGTGAAAACAACAGCATCCTTCAGTGCGCTAACTAGAGTAACTTTCTTTGCAGGGCTTGTGTTCTGGAGTCTTTGAGCTGAAGTTACAAGAATTTTTGAACAAGAAGGGAATACAGGGAAACAAAAACTGCTGTAAAGGCGGACTGACGTCGTCTTTCCAACAGCAGTGCGAGTGTAAAACATTTTTCAGAATTTGTCTCAAGCACTACCAGCCCAACGCGTCGCCGGAGCCCCCATGTACATACGGCGGGGCTGTGACGCCAGTGCTTGGGTCCAACTCCTTCCAAGTCCCCGATGCCATCCCGGAGAACGCCTTCACCAACCCAGTCAGAATAAACTTCGGCTTCACGTGGCCGGTAAGTGTGCACAGTAGTAAAGGTAACCGTGCGTAAAAGCGTGACAGATGAAATGGCGCCTTTTTGTCTCTCGTAAAAGCGGTGTTTAGTTTCATTGGGTGCACGCTAGCGCTACAGTCGCCTCGGGTCTTTTCTTGCCTGATGTTATCGCCGCAGCACGCTGGCCACCTGTCTCACCAAGCCATTTGTGTTCCCAGGGGACCTTCTCACTGATCATCGAGGCATTGCACACGGACTCCAAAGACGACCTCTCCACAGGTAACGAGCCCCGCACGAGCCTTGTACGCACGCCACGCGCACGCCACACGCACGCGCACGTTCCCTTTCCCATGCATCTTTTGTCTCATAGAGGATTCAGTTTGCGTTCTCGGCTATGTTGTTGTGTTATTCGTAAAATCCACTAAATAAGACACTACTGTAAACGTTGAGGGTGTTAAAACAGGTTTCCCTTACAAAACTTCTTCACTGACTAAGAAGTATAGCAATTGTGAGACAGTAGAGGAACATTTGAGTACTTTCTAATTGGCTGTAGCAATGTTTAAGGTCAGCCTATCTGCAAATTAGCCAAAAGAAGCTGATTCCATCATTCCTATCCAGAATATAACTTGTTCTGTTACACTTTTACTAACTTTATTTTTTTATCAATTTTAGAAAACCCAGACCGCATCATCAGCACTATGACAACACAGAGGCACCTAACTGTTGGCGAGGAGTGGTCTCAGGACCTCCACAGCGGTGGAAGAACCGAACTCAAATACTCGTATAGATTTGTATGTGACGAGCACTACTATGGCGAGGGATGCTCTGTCTTCTGCAGACCCAGGGACGATGCTTTCGGACACTTCACCTGCGGAGAGAGGGGAGAAATTGTCTGTGATGCTGGCTGGAAAGGACAATACTGCACTGAACGTGAGTAGAACAACTGGGAAAGAAATTGGTTGATTAAACTGGAGAGAATGCCAGAGAACAAGTAGGTTAAAAGTTGGGGATGTGTAGTTTCTTGTATTGTGAATAGTCAGGGAAGTGTATTGATACAGCATAAGAGGATAAGACAAAACTTAATAGTTAACTTCAAATGTGCTATGATTCTTGATAGGAGAAAGTAGAGAAAAAAAAACAGTGAAAGTTGTACATATCAACTGGCATATTGGTTCAACTTTCATAATAGTATTGTTCTACTGGCATTATTTAGAAATTGGCTAAAATTCTTAGAAATTTCAATTGCATCTTAGGTAATAGAGCACATTGTAAGGAGGTAATTATTGAGATGTATAGAGTTGATTTGGTTTAGCCATTAAAACAACTATTCATTCATTGTAATTCAGTTGAGTGATAAATTATGTATACCAAAACATAGCCAAAGCAGTTCAAATATCAAACTGAAAATGATGGCTTAGCTTGGTCTGTTTTGCCCAGTTTCTTGTATCCAAAGTGCAATTCAGCTTGACTAATGAGTGAGTGCCGTTAGAAAGGGCGAAGACAACTTGTGCGTAAACAGCCCCAGTACCCTAACTCCCCCTCCTCCCCTCCTCCTCTTCTCCTCTCCTCCTCTCCCACACGACCACTTGATTTATTCTAAGGAAAGTTTTTTGGGGGAATAATCTCACGCGTGCCATAAATTTACATGCTGTCTCCGGATTGGCCCGTGCCGTGGTGGGCTTGGCTTTTGATTGGTCGAGGCGGGGCGTGTATTGTTTGAAGTAGGCAGCTGCCGGCAGAGTGCAGACAATGGAGCAGCTGTCTCGCACTGGCAATACACTCGCCACCTGTCCACTCTTATCTGCCCCAATCCGAGACATTAAGGGGAGCGCGCAAAAGAGGGGGGGAATAAAAGAGTTTTGACCCTGAAGCAAAAGAAGAAGGGAGGAAAAAAGAAAGGAGTTTGGTGGTGGTAGTGGAGGTGGGGTGGGGTCTTAAGGGGGCTTGCATTCACACACTATTGCCTTTGTCCCAGGCCTATGTTAAGCAGCAAATTCTTCCACGGTGATAAAGAGATAAGCAAGAGGTAGCATCCACCAGGCTTAGGACAATTGGCAGGGCTATTGTAGTCAGTAACTTTGAATTTAGTTGAAAAAGTTTGCATTCAAAATAACACAGAGAGATTTTGATGTTTTGAATTGAAACAGGTTGCTTACAAAAGAGTTAGGGTAAAAGGCATTGGTCATTGTTGTTGTTTTAGATTTTGGGGTACACCAGATACTGAAAAAGCATTTACTTGATTGATATACTTTATGAATTGCTTGATGCAAAAGTTTTATTTAAATTTATTTTTGAAAGTTACATACATCCGAAAACAAAGCCTCAGTTATCAGAATCTCCAGGAATGAATGTTTACATACCAGAAATATCAGGGAAAAATTAATAATAACAAAAAGGTTTAGGAGGAAAATGAAGAAATGCTTTATGAATCCAAATTTGTTCATATATCAGTGGATAGATTTTAAATTGAAATCGTAATATAATGCTTACTTGTAATGACTTTATCTTCTATCATTACTTAAATAGAAGTTTTTGGTTTTTTTTTTACAGCTATCTGTCTTCCCGGTTGTGATGATGAACATGGATTTTGCGAGAAGCCGGGCGAGTGCAAGTGAGTGTGCCACAATTGGCTGGTTATCTAGTGAAAAGTAACATGATTGGACCAAACTCACCTGAAGATTTTATTTTTATTTGAACAGGTGCAGAGTAGGATTCAAGGGGCGATATTGCGATGAGTGTATCCGCTATCCGGGCTGCCTCCACGGGACCTGCCAACAACCCTGGCAATGCAACTGTCAAGAAGGATGGGGTGGTCTCTTTTGCAACCAAGGTCAGAGTCAGATAATAAATAAATGATAAATATACAAAAGACTGAGGCGGGTGTTAATAAAATGGCACATTATTACCAGCAAGTAGATCTATACTCAAGTTACATATTGGTCCAAATAGTCCCCAACTACCAGGTATGCATGTATTAAGAGTATTGGATAATGTAAATGTAGTCTTCTATAGTATAATTGAGTGTTCATTGTCCAAGGAGTATAGTCTATATATAGTATAGTTTCTAAGATGGGCCCTGAATGGAAAAATAGGGGAATGAATGGCTTTATTAAATTAAAGAAAAGTCTTATAATCAAGATGTTTTTCAAGTATACAATATTATAGTCCCTTTATGAATTACTGGGTTCTGACAGAAATCACCTTGTCAGCTGTCACTTAAGTACATGAACAATACCTAATAATAAAAGGTTAAATTGGGCTCCTGGAATGAGGCTTTTTAAGTTGTCTGTGGGTGGCAACATGAAGGTATTTCCAATGTATTTGTGTGCACTAGACATACAAAGGAGTCAGGGTGGGTGGGGTGGGTAGTTTAAAGGGGGGCAACAGAACAGCAGTTGTTTTGTGGGATGAGGATCTTGGACAGCAGGCCAGCGGCGACTAGAACGGTAACAAAAAACCACTGGAGAGACAGAAGCAGAGCAAGAGGAGCACAAGTGTTCATACGACAAAAGGCCTCACTGTCGCCAGACCTAATCCACATGTGTTACTCACTCTCCCTCTTTCTCTCCCTCTTTTTTCCACAGATCTAAACTACTGCACTCACCACAAACCCTGCATGAATGGGGCCACTTGTAGCAACACAGGCCAGGGCAGTTACACCTGTTCGTGTCGCCCGGGATTCACTGGAGCCAGCTGCGAAATCCAAGTCAACGAATGCGCTGGAAACCCCTGTCGCAATGGAGGGAGCTGTACGGTAAGCCTACTAAAAACCTGCTTAAAAGATACACAGTTTAAACAATAGGCAACATGTGGCATAGTGACAGTAGTGGATAGCTGTGAAAATTTGTTGAGTAGCTGTTAGTAATATGGTGTATCAGTAGGCTGAAATAAGCTATTCATGGGGTTCAGCTTCCTGTTACTGGTGACATTTTGAGGACTTTTCACCATTTAAAAGATATAATGTTTTGGTTTAAACTGACAATCACTGTGGAAACCATGGTCCTAATTTTGTATCATTCTGAAACCAATAAATAGCAGTGGTTCTCAAACGTTTAACACCAACTGCCACATTTGAAAAGAGGGAAAAAGGTTTTCCAAGTACCACCAGATCTAAAACAGGACTATTCCAAGTCTAAAATTGGAGTACATGATTGCTTCAGTAGTTCTAACCAAGGAATGGCCCAAAGGAGGACCAAAACATGGATAAAAGTGACTCTAAACCAGACAAAGATAAAATACTTTTGCCCAAGTGAAAGCAATGTATTATATTTGGCACTTACTTTGAAAAAGTAAAAACAATTCTATAATGTGGGCAACTGCAACTGAAGAACTTTTTTGCTTGCTGGCATGTCAACCTAATGCTTTACTCATTCCTAACAATACAAATGATTGAAAAAGTGCCAACTATCACATTTCCACGTAATGTAAAGTTATAATCTCTTCCTCTGTAGGATATGGAAAACACATATAAATGCACCTGCCCACATGGTTTCTATGGTAACAACTGTGAACTCAGTGCCATGACTTGTGCTGATGGGCCGTGTACCAATGGGGGGCGCTGCAGCGATAACCCTGATGGAGGCTACTTCTGCCAGTGTCCCAGCGGCTATGCAGGTTTCACCTGTGAGAAGAAGATCGACCACTGCACCTCTAGCCCTTGCTCCAACGGTGAGAGACCACAGCCGCACTAGTCCAGAGTCTGGATACAGACAAGGTTTTTTTCTATATAGATTATACAACACTTCTCTTATAAGTTTTGTGTGTTTGATTGACAGGCGCTCGCTGTGTGGATCTGGTGAACTCGTACATCTGCCAGTGTCCGGAAGGCTTCACTGGGATGAACTGTGACCACACGGGCGATGAGTGTGCAACATACCCCTGTCAGAATGGAGGCACCTGTCAGGAGGGTCCTGACGGCTATACCTGTACCTGCCCGCCCGGCTACACAGGCCAG
>JACM01041074.1:0-19522 GCA_000787095.1 Periophthalmodon schlosseri
CTGTGTGCGCTCTCGTTCATTTGGTTGTGCGTTAGTTTTAAGTTATAACTAAACAGATATCACATAGTGATACGTAGACTAAAGGAATTATAGTCATAACATGATTAAAAGCTTGAATAATATTTTTGCTTAATATTTGCCATTAATTTACATTTCAAAAAATTGTTGGAGTAAAAATGAGATGTAGTGCTTTTTAGGCTAATTTCTATGTGGGAGAAATTTTGATTATGGGGGGCCTCAATAATCTCTATTAATGGGACACACTGGATTTTGTGTTCTGTTAAAGTGTGTTTAAAACATTTATCACTTTGATATTTGATTTTTTTGTCTAAATCTAAAGAAAAAAAACATGGAGTGGCTTACATGGAGTTGTTAGAACAATTAAGTGTTGAATTTGTTTTCATATTGTTCGTCAGTATTTTGTGCAGTTGCACACAGCTTATTTGTAAATAAATTAAACTGTTTACTGAAGACCTTTTCATTGTTTAAACGGCAAATATTCGCGAGTAGGCTAATAATAACCTCATTATTTGTAAAAAATTAAACTGTTTACTGAAGACCTTTTCATTGTTTAAACGGCAAATATTCGCGAGTAGGCTAATAATAACCTCATCATAATAACATAGTTATTGAATTTATGATTAGGTATCGTTACAACTCCCTTTGAAGGATAGTTCTAATTTCCATCGATTTATTGTCCCCCCCCCTTGACCAAACTGAAAATTTTGCCCCTGGATTCTATTGTGGTCTTCCATGGAAATGTTGTACCCTTGGCTATAATGTTCCACAGTATGGCATAAAATGTATTTTATTTCCATGTAGAATGTTCCAATGATTTTGGCACACAAACCCAAAGGGGCCAGATTCGACCTTGAACTGTGTGACTTATGGTGGTGGCTGTAGAGCCCATTAGAATCCATTACCATTGCATCAGTGTTCATATTCAGAAGAATTGTAATATTTGCCTTATTAATTAATTATTTTTAGTTTTAGGCAAGATTTAGTTAAATATTTTTTTTTAGTTTCGATCTAGTTTAAATCGACTAAAATGTCATATTTCTTTAGTCGACTAATTCTTTAGTTTCTGTCCAGTCCAGAATATATACATCTTTTTATCAGATAAGATAAATTGTATGTAAATTACGGGACATGTACAGATGTGTTGTTGGGCAGTTTGTTTGTGCTGTTGGGCAGTTTGTTTGCCTCAGGGACTGAAAAGTGGAACTTAGGTCTAGTCTCCATTCTTATTCTAATTAATTTCTGTTTAGTTACATTATTTGATAAAATATATAAGTACTTTTAGGTGACAAAACTACCCAGATATTCACATTTTTAGATAAGTGTAGTATTTTTTTTTTTTTTCAATTAGGATGACTTTTTTTTGGTTTGCATTTAGTTTTAGCCAGCAAAGGTATGACTAATGAAAATAGTCAACGAAAACACTGAATTGCATCAGTCTTAAAGAACACATTTGCTGCATTCTTGTGACTTTAATTCTCTTTTAAACATGCTTTTGGTCACCTAGAGAAGATTCACAACTAACTTCAAATAATGTCTGCATTTGGCATGATGTCTGCATTTGGCAAAAAACTTTATTAACTACGTCTTTGTTTCCAATGAGGCATTTAGAAATTAACATCAGGTATGTCAGTTTCAGTGTCGTTAGCTCCTCCCTTCAGATATATATAACGCAGTGTCCACCAGCAATCTGACCAGAACTGAAGAAGCAGCTTGGATGAGCAGCGAAACGTCTTCACTCAAAAAAGTTTTTGTCCAGTTGGCAGATTTGAATTTTTCTTTTAGGATGGATCATATCTGGACGACGAATGAGGGATTACACAGACAACCATGAAATAAACAAATGAAGTCTTTATCCCTATGAATGCTATGCTAATAGAGCCATGCATTCATTGTGAACACAGTTTGACCATAGAATGAGTCCGGTGATGGTTTATGGACTTAAAAACTGTGTAGGAGAAGTCCTAGAGTTTTATACAACTAAACAGGCAAAATGTGAACAGATCCTTTTTGAGTGCTTAAATCCAAGTCAGTTATGCATAGTATGTGTTCTTAAATATGACATGTTAGAATATAGCATTTTAAAACAAGCTGTACATGTGGTTGTGTTCCAGCCCAAGCAGTTGTTCTGGAACTCGGACTGCACCAAGCGCTGCCAGTGCATCGGCCGTAACCTGGTGCAGTGTGACCCGCGGCGCTGTAAGGCCGAGGAGGAGTGTGTCCTCCGTCACGGGGTCAGGGGCTGCTTCGCCAGGCGCTCCCAGCACTGCGTGGCCTCGGGTGGCGGTGTGTTCAGAACCTTTGACGGCGCGTCCCTCCGTCTGCCCGCATCCTGCTCCTTTGTTTTGTCCACAAACTGCCACAAGCTCCCGGACCTGTCTTTCCAGCTCATTGCCAACTTCGACAAATGGAGCACGCCCAACCTGACCACCATCTCCCACGTGTACCTGTACATCAATGAGGAGAACATTCTCATATCTGGGAGCACTGTCAAGGTGAGGGGGCGCAATCACCATTATACAAAACACTTCATCTTTGCTGGTTTTTACTTTCTAGAATGATGATGACCAAAACACTAAATTATAACAAAAATAAATGGAACATCATGTGAAAACATTGTAAATAAAAATAAATCAGCATTACACATATTATCACTAAAAATATGTTTTAACTTGAACATGTTTATCTCATATGTAGGGATGCACAGTGTTTCTGCTGCATTCATTTAGCCATGCCTGCATCCTTTTACTTTTAAAAAAAAATTTTACTTCCTGGTCGGAAATCATGGCATCACGCTATGGAATTCCGTAAGTGTTACCTAGCAACCATGTCATACGCTGGGCCTAGACTCCTCTAATGTACACAGAGATTATTATTAAATAAGATGATAAGAAAACACCTTTATTTTGGACTTTTGGATAGAATTCTCCTTAGTGTGATGTCGTCAATGTGTAACTCTCTAAAATGTTGCATTCTCATGTAACACCACTAGATGCTATCTACATTTCTTCTGTCTGATAGTTTGCCAGCTTTGGCCTGACAGAAAAAAAACAGAGGCACACGTGAGCCTGAATAAAGACCAAGGCGACAAAACAGACTACAATAAGTGCTCCTCATTCTCCAATACTGTGGTGATTTAAATGAGAATTTCAACATGACACCGACAGTGTACTTAAGTGACCCAACTGTTTGCACATGAGAGATGCTGCTGTTGAATAAAAAACATGAACCACCTCCAACAATAAGGTATGCGCCCATGCACAGAAGAGAATAAATATTCTCCAGACTCACCATCAGCTGCAGCCTCTGCTCTGTCCTCTGTCACTATATGTCACTACTAAATATTCCACCAAATCCTTTCCTTTAGTCCATCTGCAGTGGAGTGTGCACAGGCTCATCTTATGTCATTATGTAGTCTATAAATAAAGTGCGTGAAGCTGTGATGACCCTAAAAGCTTTCCTTTTCATTCTTATATAAAGTTGGGTTTATCCAGATAGTTGTATTGTATATTGTCTGAGGCAGTGAAACTTTGAATGCATTACAAACTCTTTGTGCAGAGATCTGCCGTGTTTGGAAACCTTCGGAGAAAATGCGCACTGTATTATGGGATGCCTCTTAGCTCCTTACCGCTGGTTAGGAAGTTCCCAAGGTTCCTATGGTAAAGGAGCTTTGAAAGGAAGCATTTCTTAACTCCTTCCTTCGGACAGTTCTTATCATGGCAGACGGTGACACACATCTGGTTTTGGCTTAAGGAGCTAGGAGCTTCGTAGCCAATTTGAGGAATTCGGAACAAGCAATGGTGAGGGAAGAGGGGACGGGCCAGGTGAGGGGGGAGGGGTCAGGTGAGGGGGAACAGGTTTCACATCTGCCGTTTACTGGCTAAAAACAAATGAACTCATGGTTGGTAGCTGTAGAGGCTAATTTGCCCTGTGTAAACAGCCGTTACTGGTTGAAGGTGTACAGAAGCACATATGTCTTCCAAAGTACTTAAAAAGAATCCAGCGGTTAGTAGTTAAAATTCATTTATTTGGCTCATCTTTGCTACTGTAACAATCATAAAAAACATGTCATGTCAATGCATGTTGAACATAATTGATAACAGGCTATATCTCAAACAAAAATAGAAATGAGACAGTTGTAGACATGCCCTAACAGATTTGCCTTGCCTCAGGTGAACGGTACTCCAGTGTCCGTGCCCTTCCTGACTGGCCTGATGACCCGCCTGACCACCTCAGAGGGCTTCATTGTCATCGACACACCACAGGACATACAGGTCCGCTACAACCGCTTCAACACCCTCAGCATCACCATGGGCCAGCGTCTGCATAACAAGGTCTGTGGGCTCTGCGGGAACTTCAATGGAGACCCCAGCGACGATTACATCACTTCTAGAGGGAAGCCCGCCACCAGTGCCCTGGAGCTGGCCCAGAGCTGGAAGACTAATGGCATGCAGAACAGGTGAGCTCAGATACAAGGCAACTTGTTAGGGACATCAAAATTATCCATAATTAATCCATAATTGTGATAGGGGTCAGTGTAATCCCTAGGTCACAAATAGGCGGACTTAACCAAGACTTAAAGGCCCTCATTCACCGGAAGCGCAGTAATGCAATACATTGTTCACAGCGTGGCTTTAGAAAGCTTTAACAGCACAGCAGACATGATGTCTGTTAAATAAAATAAAAACACATATATGTATATAATTAAGGTGTACAGGCCGATAACTTCTGTGTCACAAAGCAAACTACTCTTAACTCATTTAGAGCAACGAGAGAAGCCAGAGGAACAAGGGCACATTTCTGCTGTGGCTCACTTGCCCCACTCACTTTTGGCCCGCGGTCAGAGAGGAGGAGTGTGTGTGTGTAGGTGTGTGTGTTTTGAGCGTGTTATGGGCCGCTGTATATGTGCAGTTTTTCATTCCATCTGTATAAAGGTGAAGGGTTTGCCAATGTACTGCAAATCACATTCTGCTACTACGCATTGTACTAAATACCTGGTACAAAGTAAAATATAATTTTGTATAGAATTTCCATTAAATTCCTTTCTCCCTCACAGTATCCCTGTTTGTGCTGTGCAGTTGTGATGAGATGCAGTACGTAGCTCTGGCTCAGTCTTGTGAGAACACAGCGGTGTTGGACCTGCAGAGTGAGGGTGCTTGTCAGAAACTCACCGCTCTCAAAGGCTTCTTCCAGCCGTGCCACGGGCTGCTCGACCCACGCCCCTTTTACCAGTCCTGCTACCTGGACGGTTGCTATAACCACCGCAAGGCCCAGGTGTGTGGCTCCCTGGCTGCATATGCCGAGGCCTGCCGGGCCCTGGGAACACTGTCCACACGCTGGATCAACCAGGAGAACTGCTGTAAGGGACACTCACTGCTAATATCATCTTTCTTATTTACATCAGGCTAGTACAATTGATGGAAAGTAAAGTTTACAGCTAATCTGGGCTGTGGGCATGTCTTTTCTTTAGTGCTTTGTGGGCGTGTCTTTATTTTAGTTCTGTGGGGCGTGTCTGAAGATTTGTGGACCGCTAACTTGGGCTGTGGGTGTATCTTTACTGTGCCGGGAGTGTGTTTTAAGCATAGTGGACAACTAACACTGCGCACACACCAAGAGTGACATGAGCAACTTGAACGACTAGCTCCCATTCATTTCTTATGCAGGCTGAAGCAGGGAGGAGACTAGAGGAAGTGGAGAATAGAGCGGTGCGAAGCGATATTGCCGTGGCAACAGCCACTAAGTGAACACCTTTTGACAGACACGTGAGGCATTGGTCGAGGCACTAAAATTGCTCTTACTTACAGGCCTGGAGACACAGGAAATTGCTTTTGTCCTTCCCGGTGTGAGTGCGGTGTTACCTGGGCTGTAGGCGTGTCTTTACTTTAGTGCTTTGTGGGCATGTCTTAAGCATAGTGGACAGCTAACCTGGGCTGTGGGCGTGTCTTTAGCAGAATGGATCTATGACCCGTGTGCTGGAGAGAGCTGCACAAACTTTACCTGTGAGCTGGAGAACGGAGGAGACCTATGTGGCTGTCCGGAGCTGCCCACTACCACAGGAAGTAAGACTACTAACACTACTTCTACTACCTACACAACCACTTCTGTTTCATCCTGGAGAGGCGCAAGTGAATATATGTTAGACATATGAAATTATGACGGAGAACGATGAGCAATATAGGTAGTGCTGGGGTGTAGCAGGGCTGTGCAGGCTGAACAGCTGTCTTTAAAAGCCAGCTTTAAAACAGACAAAGCAGTTGTAGGCTGAGGCTGAGTGCTGCTAGGCTGGGGAAAGCTGCTGGGGTCAGCGGTGGAACAGCCTGTACAGGTGAAGCAGATGGGAGGCTGAACTTTTGCTATAGCTATACAATCATTATAAAAGGCAGACAGTACAAGCGCTCTAATTAGTCCTTCCCAGTACGATCCTGGCATGCCTATAATTTATTTATTCTCTTGTGTTTGATCAGTTTGAGCCTGTAAGTGGCCACAGCAGCTGCCTCTTTAATGACAGAGTGACACTGTTACTCTCTTGTTGAGCCAGCCACCAGATTCTGTTGTTTTGTATGGAGAACTGGGTGAGCTTCAGGGCTCTAGCCTTGCCCTGGTTCAGGTTCTATTTGGCCAACTGAAGTTTTGCAGTCCAAGTTGGTGATGTTGTGTCCTTCCTGGCCTCTCTATCATGTGGAGTGCCCCAAGAGTCAATCCTTGTTGGGGCCCCTGCTTTTTTCGCTCTATCTGTGGTGTAATTTCATTTTTATGACTGCCAGCTGTATGTGCCACAGTATGTGCCATTGAATAAGACCAAATTTCTTGCTTAGATGAGGTCATCTAAGCACTCAGCAAGAGATTTGGTCGAAGCATGGCTCTTGACTTCTGCACTTGAATGAGAAAAAACAAAGGTAGTGTTTTTTTCTCCCAATGATTCTGCTGCAGCTGTTGAGAACTGAGTTGGGCTCCATAACCCAGGCCGCAAGCCCCATAGGACCAAATTAACACTGTTTTTCAGCTGAAGTGAAACCAAGTTTATCTCATCAACTTTGACATTTTCATTCATGCTTTCATGCTGCTATCACCTTTTGTTTAGATTACTGCAATTTACTTTTAGCTTACTAGACTCAGCAAAACATCACTTTCTCACTTACAGCTAATGCAGAATGCAGCCTCTAAAATGAATCACATAAACTTGACCATATATCCCCCATCCTTCAATCTCTTCACTGGCTCCTTGTGCACCTTCGTATTGATTTTAACATTTTTTTTATATGCGTTTAAATGTCTTCATGGTCTGACCCCTCAGTATCTATCTAATGTGCTCATACCTCACAACTCACACCTCTTGCGTACTCAGGTCAGCAGATCAGGCTCTTCTCAAGTGGCCACTCCAAAACAGTGAAATAAGCTCCCTCTGCACATGAGACTGGCAACTGCTGTTGACGTCTGTGGCTAATGCTAGATTTAACTCCCAGAGCGTGTTAAATGTAGACAGTGGGTGCTCTGTGGACACTTAAAACATGCTAATAATGACAGAAATGTAACTGCAGAGAGTGCCCGACAACAGGCTAACAAGACGTTGTTTATTTTGCATAATTAATTAGGATGAGCTTTCCTCATCAAGATCGTTACATTTGACACATTTGTACATTTATATAAGTTCAGTTCTTTTATTTTGATAGATTTTCTTTGGAGAAAGCCTAGAATAGTTTTTGCTATTGACTGTAATAAAATTGAGTAGCCTTAGTCTATTTTTTCACATTATGCGGTATCAGACTGGTATCTGTATTGACACAGACACTTAGGGCAAGTATCATATTGGATTTACACTATTTTTGTGTAAATGTGTGTTCTGTTGAATTTGTGTGCAGCACTCGACTGTGTTTATAAAGTTAACCAGGAAAAAAGAATTGTTGACTTGACGGACAAAATAAAGTAAATATGTATTTTTTGTTCCTGGTTTAGGTTTCAAAATTTGATTTTTATCTTAGATTAAATTATCTAAAATTGAGTGTGTTAGACTTGCTGTCAGATATGTATTTTTATAGTTACCCAGTATTTCATCTATCCTTCCTCTAAATTGCTCTCCAACCCAGAACTAAACCTTCCCTTGTGTGTCAGGTGAGGATGACATCATCCAGGCGGAGGTGACCTGTAAGCATGCTCAGATGGAGGTGTCTATTTCAAAGTGTAAGCTCTTCCAGCTGGGCTTTGAGCGTGAGGACGTGAGGGTGAACGACCAGCACTGTGCAGGCATCGAGGGAGAGGACTTCATCTCCTTCCACATCAACAACACCAAGGGCCACTGTGGCTCCATTGTACAGGTGGGCCAGGAATCACTAACGCTTTATCATAGGATCAGCAGGGGGCCACACAGAATGGCCCATCTGGGTGTGGCTCTTTTCAACTGAAATTCTTCATCAACCAAATACATGTTCTGGGCATTAATTAGTCAGCTATAATGAGATGTCCAAACTGCAAAAAAACTGTTAAATACTGTAAAAAGGTATTTGTTTTTCGACCAATTGGTCGACTTAACGCCTGGAGGTGTTAATATAGTCATCTAATATAGAAAGACAAACTCTGAATTTACACAGATACTTGAATCCAAAACACACCTTAGGAGAAATGTGTTGCATAAATAAATGTCTTTACAAATATTCATTGGGCAAAATGGGTTAATATAACATATAATCTATTGTTCACAAGTTAGTGCTATTTGCTCCAAAATAGTGTGATTCGTCTGTGCCTGCTCTGCCCAAATGGGTGTGGGAAAGTCTTAAGACTTTCTCAGGCTTCAAAGCACCCCCTATTCAGCACTGAGTAAACCATTTAAAGTGGACATATGCATTGTTGTTTCTTTAATTACATTTTAAATATGGTTTTAGTCACCTTGGGATTAGTATTTCACATTTTCTAACTTAAAACGTAAATAATGTTTGCATTTAGAGAACACACTTTTTCCCACGAGGTATTAAGGTGTTGGAGCTCCCTCTGCTGTCAGCAATGAGAATGAACAGTGGGAAAATAAACAAATGAAGGCCTCAGGCAATGTGAATGTGACTTTTCTAAAGCAATGCACAAACATCATAAAAAAGATGACATTAACATCTCCATATGGACAAGCAGGTTCCTGACCATCAACCATAAAGGTTACATAGTTCACCTTTAAACTGTCAGTCTGAGATATGATCAATCACCCACTCCTACCCCAGACAATAAAGAGGCTGGTCCTGGGTCACCTCACGGCCACTATTCCAGTTACTGTCACTGTCTTTGTGCCCTTTGGCAAAACAGTGGTTTAAGTGGTAAGAGTGGTCATTTTACAAAAGGAAATTTGGCAGTTTGATCTCAGCTCAGCAATTCCATGCTTCTCCCACTTTGCCTAAAATACTTTAACTTTTTGCTTTAATACTTCTGCAAATGCATGATTATTGTTTGTGCTCTGTCAGTCGAACGGCACTCACATCATGTATAAGAACACTGTGTGGATCGAGAGTGTGAACAACACGGGGAACGTCATCACGCGAGACAAGACCATCAATGTGGAGTTCTCCTGCGCCTACGAACTGGACCTCAAGATCTCCCTGGAGACTGTGCTCAAGCCTATGCTCAGGTACTGCCACCACCACACAGCTGTCAGTCCTTAGAGGGGATCTGACAGGTTATGTAGCCTTCATGAGGTCCCAAACAGGTTGGTGTCTTGTGGATTGTGGAATACGTTTATTGTCAGTTTTGTTTCTGATTGCACCACTTTGCGTACAGACATTGATTAAACTACTAACACACGAGGAGGTGCACAACCTGTATTTTCCCTGCACAAGTGACTGATATGAGAGACATTTCTTTTGTAAGAGCGTGTTAAATAGACATAGGCACATAGGGATAGGCACTTTTGAAATAGGAGGTTATGAGGCTGCGGTGTGCTGTGCCATGAGTGCACAGAGCAGGATGGGAATGGGAATAATTTAGACACGAAATGAAGGAGCTGATGACAGAAGGAGCGCGAGGATGTGAGGAAAACCCACACCGCAGCATTAAGACTGCAGACAGGGTAAGACGACACTTAAGGATAGCGCTGTAAAGACCCTCATGTGAATGAGAAGCTTTTGTATAGATCCAGATCAAACTAAACTGTAGAGCAGCGCTGAGCCGATACAAGAAGTGGGCGAGAGGCTGTGCTCTGCTGCGGGAGGGCATCCAAACCATGCACCACACACCTCGTGCATCAAGTGTTTCATTTAGTTTTAAAATAGCCTATATATACCAATAGTTACACACGTTAGGGCCCCATGGGCACCAGAGGGGCCCCAAGAGCCCATATGTTTATATTGAAAATAATATATTATGTCAAGTTTTATTGGAAACGATTACATTGCTGCCTACATTTGTTTTTGAGCTGGGCATAGGTGTGGACAATTATGTTTTTACACTGGCGCAAGGACCCCTTCCCCCAAGGTGTGCTGAGGTACATTTGTCTGTGTAATCCATGGATCTATGGGGTATTCCCTCACTTGTACATTTGAATGGCTGTTTTACAAATTAGGTTTAAAGTTAGTGATCTTAAGTTTATCTAAAGTCTTGGGCAATGCATCAATAACACAAGATGGTTGTTTTGGGTGAGAGCACTCAAAATAGCCTATTACTTAGTTATTACTCTAATGGATATGACATGCCAGGATAAAACAGTGAAGCGGGACATTTATATAATATGTAAAGGATATATATCTGAGCCACATGAATGTTGCGTTACTCAACTGCTGACTGAGATCATAATATAGTGACCAGTCATTTTTGTCAGAGGTGGATAGTACTCAAGTAAATGTTGCCTACTAAAACTTAAATTGTAATAGTGTTCTGACACCATACTTTTACTCTTACTTAAGTAAAAGTTTTGGGTGAAGCACTACTTCTATGTGAGTAGCCAATAGTATTTTGTGTACCATTACTTGAGTACAACTTTTTGCTTTTTCCCTACCCACCTCTGCATTTTATCATGTAAATGTTAGCAAACTGTAGCCAACTGGAACACATTAAATCCACCAGAAACCAGGAAAATATAGAATTTCAAAAATCTTGTGGAGGAGGGCCCCCAGACGCCCCTTACATGTTTGCCTGCTTTTCTTGTGGCTATAGTATTTGTGACATTCTGGATATTTTCAGTCTGATGCTGTTCATATAAATACAAATACAATGGTGATGAGAGCATAGTCACAATGTTGTCAAATCTCCACGCCCCACACTCTCAGCAGTAGTGCTGATATTATCATGCCAGCAGATTATCTTGCTAATGCTACTGCTGTCGTTATGACCAGGAGCAAGATATGGCCCATAATGTGGTGCAATACAAATTTACAATGTTTGGAAATTACTTTGAACACACCTTTCTGCCACAGTGTAATCAACCTGACGCTGCCCACCCAGGAGGGGAACTTCATCACTAAAATGGCGCTGTACAAGAACGGCTCATACCGGCACCCGTACCGTGAGGGCGAGGTGGTCCTGAGCACGCGGGACGTCCTCTATGTGGGCGTGTTTGTGGAGGGTGCCGATGAGAACCAACTCATCCTCATAGTCAACATGTGCTGGGCCACTCCCTCCCGCTTCAGTGGGGACAGGCTGCGCTACATCATCATCGAGAGGGGGTAACGCCTTTGATACATGTCTATTCAATAAACTGTGTTACATAAGGCCCATTCACACATACAACCTGACCAGGAAGTTTACCTGCATTTTGCCGTGTCATGTGTGAACAAAGCTAGGACTGATTTCCCTGCATTATGATCTGGCAATTTCACAGGTGAATTACAAGGAATATGTAGGAAAGTCTCATGTGCATAAAGCTAGAAATTGCCAGTACCACAGCCTGGTTTCCTTGGTTATGAGCTTGGTTTCCGGGTTATGCTAGTGGTTACCTTCCATTGTCATGTAATTTAAATGATGCAGCAGCATGTTGCAATGTGTGCACCAAGGCAAATTGATATTTCTCACATAATTTGATTGTAAAACATATAGATCAATAATTGTTTATGGTTTAGGTGAAAACGCCATTTGTGGGCCATGGCTTCACTTAAAGCAGCTTACTGAAACTTCTCACAAATCACCACAAGAGGGTGCACAGTGCCATGGCCCACATATGTTTATTGTACTGCCTTCACTCTTAAAGGTGCACTATGTAACTTTTCTGGTGGGGGGTCTGACACTTGCTTGTCTCCAAGGAGTTGTCACTGCTTTGCCTAGAATTTTCCACAGTATGATGTTAAACGTATCTGTCTCCATGGAGACAAGCAGGGAACCCCCTCCAGGCAAATTTACAGGTCAGATTATTTTGATCAATAAAACACCTATAATTTAATTTAATGAAAGATAGAAAAGTTTAATGCCATACTGTGGAACATTACAGGTAAAGCAATAACATCTCACTGGAGAAGAGCAGGTAGTGTACCTTTGCACCTTTAAGGTTAGACCAAAGAAATATTTAGGCCATTGGTTCTGTGCGCCCTCTTGTGGTGACTGGTGAAACATGAAACTGAAGATTGTGTAAACTGCTTTGGGTTCATTTGTGAACCATATCATATCATATTTGTGGAGCCACAGCCCACAAATGGCACTTTGAGCTCTACATATGAGGTATATTAATCGATATTATGTATTAATATGTTTTCTAATAAGCTTATTATATTAGTAAGAGCAGTTTGCCTCATTGCTAAGCTCCAGAGCCTCTGTATAACCTTTGGTTAGAAACCAAAGATATTATCTTGTACAAACTGCGTCTGGGGCACCTTTGATAAGCTAAGGTAGCTTCTGAGGAGTTCCCTTTTATAAAATGTTCATTGAGGTAAATTGTATGTTGTTCTAAATAAATGAAAATAAGAGTGCTATGCCTTTTGCGTACAGATGTCCAAACACTAAGGACAGCACTATCGGCATGGCAGAGAACGGCGTGGGCCTGACCTGCCGCTTTCATGTGACAGTCTTCAAGTTCATTGGAGACTATGACGAGGTGCATCTCCACTGTGATGTCACGCTGTGCGACTCTGACACCAATGCCTGCAAAGTGGTATGCATGATTATTCCATTTTAATGATAAAACAAAAAGTATTGAGAAAAAGCTTTAAGCCATGTTATAATGCTGTTACTTTCTCAAAAACATACCTGAAGTTGTGTTTTGTTTCATTCTCACATGTTTGATGAATCCTTTATTATTAGTCTGTCTACGACTCCAAAGCTCAAAATCTTCTGTTCCACCTTGTGATGTCATGAAGCGGTAGTTTTCAAGTTAACAGCTACCTCTTAACTTTAGTTCAGTCATGAAGCGGAGTTTTCAAGTTAACAGCTACCTCTTAACTTTAGTTCAGTAGAAACTGGCAATTCTAGGGCTGAAATCATCAAAATTATCCTCGTGAAGGTGTATGGAGTTTAACATCACAGAAGAGCACTTACTGTATTGCCACATGACATCATAAGGTGGAACAGAGTGCATTCTGTTTAAGAGAAGAGCTCAAACTGATTATGCAGGGTTTGTGTGTTAAACATGTGTGAATGAAACAAAACACAACTCCAGGTATGTTTGTGATGAGAAAGCAACATTGTAGATCAGAGAATACAGTAATATGGGCCCTTTAAATGTCTGCACTGAGGTCAGCTGACCAGCTCCTGCGAGCTGTGCCCAAAGCCAGACTTAAGACCAACGGTGACAGAGCCTTTTCTGTGGCAGCGCCAAGACTATGGAACAGCCTCCCACAGTGTTATAGAATGGTGTTTTATAATAAGGGAGAATAAGGGCTAGAACTACAAGAAAGGTAGTTTTTAATTGATTACAAAAATGTCCCAATGTCAGACTAATAAACTGTAATGAGGCATGCATTAATAGGAAAGTGTTAGTAAATGTATAATTAGCAGAATAAGGCTATGTAGGACCTAAAATAAAGTGTTACCAAAATTCTATATAATTTCTCAACAAATTACCGCTTTGTGTGTGTGTTTGTGCGTGTGTGTGTGTGCAGAACTGTCCACACAAGAGGAGGATGTACTCAGAGAACAGTGACCATAAAGAGCACATCTTGTCTGTGGGGCCCATACGTCGAAGAGGTAATCAGCCCATACTTAACTTATCATCACTGGACTCATTCTGCGGCCAAATTGTGTTCACAACAAATGCTTGGCTCTATTAGCATAGCATTCACATATCCTAAGGGCTTCAGTTGTTTATTTTCTGATTGTTAATCCCCGTTGCTGACAGCAGAGGGGGCACCACCATCTAAGTTCTTCATTAGAAACAGATGTAAAGTTTATAACGTATTGTAGAAAATGTGGAATACTTATCCCAAGGTGACCAAAAGCATGTTTAAAAGAGGATTAAAGCCACAAGAATGCATCATATGTGGTTTTTAAAGTGTTTTAGACAAAACTAAAATAATCTTGACGGTTAGCGTAGTTTCCACCAGAGGCCTGTACTACAAAGCGAGCTGAACTTGGATAAGTTCCTCTTAGCCGGATTGACTAACCCAAACATGCGTGTCTCTGAATAAGTGGTACTACAAAGCGGGTTCACAACTCACTTTGTCAACCCTGGATTCTCTGAATGAAGCCGTGTGCGTTCACAGAACGGGGGCAGCGTTAGCGCCAGCAGACCAGTCAGAATGATAGAAAAGGTTAGAGCTACGTACTTCACACACGAGGAACTGTCAATCAAAATCATGAAATAGACAAGCAATTAAAATCATTCACGCCCACGCACGTTACACCACGGAGAAAGTGGAGTCCAGCGCCGTGGACTGAATGAATGCACTTAAGGCTGTGCCAAGCAGTAATGTAAAGACACGCCTCATACAAATGTGCATGATTACATTTTATTTTTCTGATCTTTACAGATTATAAAAGCATGTATTTGGTATAATGCAGTATGATTTAACACTGTGTATTCACTCCAGGCATAACTTATACATAAACTGAATGTGTCTAAGTGTCATTCCTCTTTATGAATCCGCGTGCACTGACATGAATGAATACATACTGTATCCATTTCCTCATCTCTCTCTCGCTCTCGGGCCGCTGGCTCGGCTCACATGTCGGGTTGTTGTCTGCTGTTTTGTTTATTTGTTTGTTGTGTTTGTTCAGAGGCAGACTGGTGTGAGGAGCTGAATGGTGGCTGTGAACAGATCTGCACCAGTAAGAGCTCTGGTCCTGTGTGCAGCTGTGTGACCGGCATGCTTCAGAGGGATGGCAAGAGCTGTCGCAGTGAGTACTAATAGTACCAATACATTACTGTGGGTTTTCCCCGCCAAGGGACTGCAGATGTAAATTAGCCCAAGGTTAATTCTGGTACAGTGCATCAAATGGCAACATTTATGTTCTAATTGTACATGGTCCCTTTTTAAATAAATAGTAGAAATAATAATAATATTGGAAGCAGAGGGCTGCAGACCGGTGGTCAGTAACATGGATCATTGACATGGGTGCATTTTACGTAAGTTTGACAGAACTGCCTTACCTTTAATAAGGCTTAAAATGTTAATTTTGGGTCTGTATCACAGACTGAGTCTACTGAGTCTACTGAGGTGGTAGAAATACTTAAAATTGCTGTAAAAATACTACCTATCATCAGTTGAGTAGTTTTACTGAAGGCCAGAGGCTCAACAAAAATTGGTCTGAGGCCGCCAATTTTTGGCCAGTGGGCCATAGTTTGGACACCCCTGTTCTAGATAGACAATTAAAATCATTGTCCTAGTTAAATCTGCGTCTGTCCAGCAGATGGCAGTGGCTCCATATTTGTACCCACGGAGTGGTTGACAGTAGAGTTTAATATCTTTAATATCTTGTTTCATCACAACACATAGTATATAGACTGTGGTTGTATATGTTATTGTTCAGATTTTATTTATAGTCATTTAATATTAAACAGACCTGTGCTCACAGGGAGCCCACAGGGAGCAGACTGAGTGCAGGAGTCTAGAGCTCACTGCTCTTTTATAGGTAGGAGACTGAGTGCAGGAGGTTTAATACCTCCACAATATTTATTTATCTTTATCTATACAGCCTAATGAGAGTACCAGATTCTTTTTCCATGAACGCCCTGTTAAAATACAGTATAATACACACAAAAACAAACAGAACAAATAACTACATAGGTCCATTTAAGCTCCAAGAGTGGTCGCACTATGGAGAGCGCTTGGAGTGGCTCCACACACTGTGACAGTAAAAGTAGTAAGAATTGGGCAAAAAAGGTCAAATCACATATATTTCTATGACTAGGCGCTGCAGAGCTGCTGTTTAACACGTTTGACACGCAATTTGGATCAGCTGGATCAGTCTCCTGAAGGAGACTAGTCTAGTCTGGAGTCTAGACTCCCGCCTCTGTCTGCGCAAGTGATCCTGGGTCTGTCTGTGTGTCATTCCAAAAGATTTTTCTCCTCCACCACCACACCTCCTCCGCAGTGCAAGATAAACAGGAGCAGAGATGACTCTTGGTGCCGAGTTTGTCCCAAAAGCGTGCTGTGGAACCGGACTACACAATGGCAAAGGGGGACGTTGTTAACAATAAGCAGCAGCAGCAGAGCCAATGGAGCCAGTTCTGCCCACAAACACAGACAGTGTATTAAACGTATAGATTCTGTATTTATTCAATTACAGGTCCATTCTCATTGTGAGCACCGTCACCTCTCAACAAATCTGATGGATCACCTGCTTGTCTCCATGGACATATGTTTAATACTATATTATGAAATATTTCAGGCAAAGCAATCTCTGTGATGGATACAGACAAACCTCATAATAGCTTGTTGTCTAATAGTGTGTGTTTTGTGTTTGTAGCGGTGAGCAGTCAGAGCAGTCCGAGTCCCGTGGTCCCTCTGCTGAGTGCCAGCGCAGTCCTGTCTCTGCTCCACAGCCTGGCCATACTCTCCTAACACCCCCCACCATCATGTGCCAATACCACCAGCACCACCTACTGCACAAACAAGCACACACCTCTATTTAATCCACTGTTTCACTTTTAGGGCCTTTGTAAATTGTAAAAAAGTGACATTTTTACATACATCACTGAAAGTTTTAATGCTATTTCAGAATTGATAAAGCCTATTCATATATTTCTGTTTCCTGTTATAGACACAATTTTGAGGGTTTTCAACTTTCAAATGATAGAATATTTTGTTTGGAATTGGTAATTGCTATGGCAACGGCCATCATTCTGAATCCCATGGATTGAATGACAAAGAAAAGACCATGACCACTTTTGGGAAGTTTTATTTTTCTCATCACGTTTATAAATTCTGAGGTTGTAATTACCTGCAATGAGCAATGCAGTCATAGCTGTGGAATAACTATTGGTAGACATGTTATCAATAGGTTGCGTTCACGTTCTATAATTTGAGTATGTCATAATTTCAGGGGCCAATATTACTTTATGGGAGATTCACTGTTTTTGAAAGAAATCTCCAAACTTATGATCCACAGATGTTGAACCTTATCATTGTTTGTTTAGGACTGACTCCACAAGCCTGTTGTATTGAACTTATGGCTATTACGAATATATTCACAAATATTGCACCACTTTCTGAAGCAATTGTGAAAAAATAATGAGTTTATTTATGCTAACAGAGAACTTTGTGCCAATTTTGTTTTATGTGGATAGGCCCAGTAATTACAGAGACATTAACCATAAACCAGGTCAACAACTCTGCAATCTTACAGTTAAACAGCAAAATCCCCCTTGCCCAGTAAGGTATTAATAAGAGTTAGAGAGATCGTTGCCATGGTTTCCTATAGTAACCGACATCCAGTTCCTGCAGCCATGTTGTGAGCATAGACTGTATATAATTGGACATAGCTAGTCCGCTAGCTGCTGCATTCCAAACAGGAACTTGGGCGCGAAGTGGTTCCTTCGAGTAATAAGAGTAAAAGTATGTTGCTAGAAAAGTACAATTTCTTTAAAAATTACTCAAGTAAATGTAACCACCCACCTCTGCTCATAAGGCAATACCATCACTTTATCTCCTATTCTAATCAACCTGTGCTTTCCTATTTTAGAAGTGAAATTTTTCCACACAAATGTATGCACACATTTCCGAAATGTACCTCTATACTGCAAAAATATCTGGAGAAGTTGAAATGACTTGAATACAAATATCTCATATGGTATAATTTACTTGTATCAGGACATGTATGACTCATTTCAAGACAATGTATTTGCCAGTGAGGTAAGCACATTTATTATTACATTCTTGTGTCTGCACTACATGTAAAATCGCAATATTCATCTAAAAGAACTTAATAAAAGAAACAAGTCTGCCGACTTCTGCGTTACAAAACTGTGGTGCCCAGTGGAAGCCGATGTTGCCGTAAATGTCATCACAGTACTACAATCACAACTGAACCTTGGTTGCCAGTGCCTAAAAGTGTGACTTATCACCTAAACTCCGCCCAAACCAAATTTCAGATAGAGCTGCTAAACGGGGCAGTGCCTAGAGGACTAAAGGGGAGAGTGATAGTGGAGGAGGAGGGGCGGGGTCTGAGGGTATAAGAACAGTGTGATTGGTCTGGCAGGTATCCACACTTCAAACTCCACCCCTGCAGCCAAATATCACCAAGTTCTTCAAGAGGAGATATTATGCAAAATCGATTTTTTTGAGTTTTCCTCCCATGTTATAACGTCCTTTACCAAAACATGGCTTGCATCCACCCTGCTTGACGTTAGCTGACAATTCTCCATAAATATACAAAAAGATGATAGAAAACTGTACACAGCAACTTGACAAACCTGACGCCATGTGCAGTAGTTTCTTTAGCGAGATGCACGGTGATTGTGTTGTGATAGTGCTCTGAAGGTGGAGTGACTAACAAAACACGTTAATATGTTGTTTTCAGCGAATATAGCATTTTCAAAACAATACAAGGTAACATGGTGATCTAAATGTTATGTGTTAGCAATTAATACCCCATATAAGTAAAAGACCCCTTATTTAAAATTGAAAGGAGGCAGCACACACACACATTTTTGTATGTTTTTTGAGCAGAAAGCTGCAAATGTACCTAGTTTGACTAAAATTGCCAAAAATGACTAGGAACAGTAGCCAGTGCTTTTCAAACACCATGTATACAGTTTAAAACGCAAAATAGTTGAGTTGCTGCAGGTGCTGGGGTTTATGTAGGGATAATTCAGATCAGAGAGAGATTAATATTTGGGATTCAAGCCATTTTAACCTTGGCCAGATCTGAAATTTTTGCCGTGTACTTGGCTTTGTACAGATGTAAAGTCTACTGCACGTGCTAGCTTACCTGCCAGCCGGTTTTTACTGTTCATATGGACCAAATGATGATGTATTGAGAGCGGCCGTTATCTGAGAGAAATAAAGCTGTTCTCCAAATCACTGTGAGTCCAGGCCTTCTGTGTGAACTTCCCTCACAGCAACCAGGGGTGGTTTTAGGGCAGCTATTTTTATTTTTTATTGGTGCAGTTACGAAAGCTGCAGTTATGTAGCGCAGATAACTAAATACCTTTTCGATGCTAGCCCTGTAT
>KN484358.1:0-19264 GCA_000787095.1 Periophthalmodon schlosseri
GAGCTGTTTGGTAAAAGGGTTACATATATATATATAAAATGTATCTTTTCTTCTCTCTCTCTAAACCCAAAACACGCACAATAGGTCAAATCCTCCAGCTAAGGTCGTCCTGACCAACTAGCTCAAGAGATGGATCCCACTGCTCCTGACAGGTTTAACCCAGACACACTGAAAGATGGGTCAAATGCTTTCTCCTTCCCCTCTCTTCTGTCTCTTTTTCTCTCTTTATCGCTCTCCCTCTCTCTCTTTATCTCTCTCTTTCTCACTCTTTATCTCTCTCTCCCTCTCCATCTCTCTCTCTTTCTCTTTCTCTCTCTTTATCTCATCTTCTCCACCTCTCTGTCGTGCCTCTGCTCTGTTGAAGGGAGAGTGTTTAAACATCGCTCTGACCCTGAGGAGCCAAACCTGCTCTGATTCATGGCACCAGAAAAACCTCTCTTCACTTTATTTTTCAGTTTTCAGACTGCGGCGACAGATTAGATTATAGCACTGCACTTTTTCATTTAAATAAAGTGGACTCTGCAGCTCTACTTCAATGAGAGAACATCCATCTGTTCAGCAGAACCATCATGAGGGACGCTCCCATGTTTCAGACTGATGGGGAAATGTCACTCTGCGGGAGCCACAGAATAGCACAGTCCAGTTAATAATGTATCTATGGGGTTGGGCCATAATGACAAAAGATAAAATCTTACTATCCCCATGATAATACAGAGCTCAACAGAGACGGCCCACTGCTAAATCTGACACACAGGGATACAGGAGGACGGGAGGGCATCTGACACATAGCAGGGTTATATTATATTTGTGCAGCAATAAATCATTGAATAACCACAAGACATTCCATTATTCATTCTCTACTCACTCAGTGGTGGTAAGACACTATTGCAGCCACAGCTGCCATGGGGCAGATTGACAGAAGCAAGGCTACTAATCTGCGCCATCAGCCCCACCCACCACCAACACTCACACACCATCTTCATACTAGGCAGTGTAGGTGAAATGTCTTACCTAAGGACACAACGGCAGCACATCAGTAGACAGCACAGTGGCTTTTCCTTCTCTGGAGGAAACCCAAAACATACACAACAGGTCAATCCTCCAGCTAAGGCTAAGGCTAAGGTTAAAGTTCACTTTATTGTCCCCATAGGGAAATGTGTCCTCTGCATTGCTAAGTCCTGACCAAGACTAATTCAAAATCTGAACAGCTCCTGACAGTCCCAATGCCAATGAAAGATGGGTTAAATACAAAGGAAACGTGATAACAACTTACAAACCTATGTTTACAAAGTACCTTCCTAAACTAGAGTACAGTCTGTGTCTGCAGACGAGCAGTTTAAAGTAGCTCTGATCGTGTTGATATTGATCAGATGTTTGTGATTTTCTTTCTCAGTTTGTTGGAGCCAAAGAATCTGACTCTTCCAAAAACAGGAGCTCAGAAAAGACCCAATATGTGTGTGTGTGTGTGTGTGCGCGTGTGTGTGTAGTAAGTGTGTAGTGTGTGTGTATTGTGTGTGCACGTGTGTGTGTAGTATGTGTGCAGGAGGAGGTGTGTGTCCTCGTCTCCTTGAGCAGGCGGAGGTGTGTGTTTCCTGTTGTGTTTTGTTATCATTTCAGATCAATTGACTTTGCTCATAATAATTGATTTTCTTTTAAGTGTGGCAGATTTCAGCACTGCATCAAAAATCTATACAAAAATGTCTACATCACAAAGTAATAATCTGTGGAGCCAGCTTTCTCCTCCTCCTCTCTCTCTCTTCCTCCCTCCCCTCATCTCTCCTCCTCTTCCTCCACTCTCCCTCCTCTCTCTGTCCTCTCCTCTTCCTTTCTCCCTCACCTCCTCTCCCTCTCTCGCCTCTGGGTCTCACGACAAAATAAACAATAAAAAGAGTGGAGGCCTCATGTCAGAGGTTGTGGTCTGAGGGAGAGGTGGAGGTAATAATCCCTGAGACACTGTAAAAAGACTTTAAAATGACTGGGATTCTTCATTTGAGGTCTTGATTTCTTAAACCTGTTTTATTATGTTGAACTGACTTCTTCCAGGAAAATAAGGTGTTCTGTCATTTTAAGTTTGGTCACTGAGAGTTGTGAAAGGTGCTTATAAACTCATCATGGTGAATACTTAGGATGTTCTGAATGCATAAGGAAAGTGAGGAATCATTTTGGACTAGGGCTGTCAAAAGTATCAAAAATCTGATACTGGGTAATGGGCACTAAAACTAGTATCGAAACTAGATACGCAAGTATTGAATCACATTAAAACAATCACATAAGTGGATAACCTTTGACCTTTCCTGGATAGTTCCATACTGAGTTTGATCAGAGCTAGTGTAAGACCTCATGGTATAATACACAAATACTATTCTCTTCTGTTGAAAATTACAATATTGTCTAAAAAGTTTTAAAAATTATCATTTAGTATCAGTATCAAAACTGGTGTCGAGTATTGAGTTTATTCTTTAGTATCAAAATTGAGTTTGAAATTTTAGTATCATGACAACAATACTGACCACAGCAAACCGTTTAAAGTGAACTAGTTCTGTTTTTCACATTTTTCACATTAAATCAGATACAGCGCCCGACAACAAATAATGAACTCGACACCAACTTCTACGATGCCATGTTATTTTTTGCAGTACAGTGCTTCACATTCAGCCATTATACACTGCAAAAATATCACTAAAGATAATTGAGTTGTTTATTGTTGTTCTTAAATAAGACCTGTTCTGCAAAATTGACTTTTTAGAGCTTTTAACCATGTTAAAGTTGTTTCTTCTCATTTACCCTCTGAAGTTGTATGATGTGATTGTGAGTGATTCATGTTTGACTAATCTTTAATCGCTTATTTTCAAGGCGGCATTTTGCCGATCTAACCCCGTTTTCACCTCCACTGGTGACTGACACCCACTGTGACGTACGCACTTCATTCTCCAGTGTTATTTTTTTAATCGGTGATACTCGTAGGATTCGGCAGCGTCGCGTAGTCATTTTGATACAAATGAAAAAAAATCCACTGCTCATTAGTGTGATGTGCAGCTATCCATAGGGGGCGCCGCATGCGGCGCTTTTTTGTGATGACGTTTACGCCAACGTCAGCTCCCATTGGGCACCACAGTTTTCTAACGCGGAAGTCAGAGGACACGTTTTCTTTTATTAAGTCATTTTAGATGAATATTGCGATTTAAAATGTCCAAATTATAACATAATGATCCACAGGTGTCAGAGATTATAACTATAGAGCAGATACAAGCACCATATGTCTGCTTTAATCTTTCTAATTTCAATCAGATACCTGATCAACACTAACATGGAGAGCTGCAGTATTGATTTAAAGCCCTCTTAGCTCTTAAGCTTAGCTCTTATGTTTATTGCTTTCTTACAGTGTAGCTGCTTCTCTGTGGTCCAAAAATACCAGAGCTCTAAAACAAAGCTCCTTCTGATGATGAAGAATCTGAGCCCTGAGGAAACAATATAGCCCCGTGCAGTCCCATACTTTATAATGTGATCTGGACTGAGCTGTGCTGAAGGAGCAGAGGGAGAGCAAAATGTGTGTGGAATGGCATCTGATTCATACCTCCAAAAGAGCCTGGGATCCAGAACACACCCCTACAATACTTTATGAAGATGTGAGTCTGGTCCCCATGAATCTCCCCGTTCAGATGGGCGTGACTGACAGGTGGATTAGCCAATCACCAACAGGCACGGTCCATCCGTATCAAAACAAATATGGCTGCTTACAAGTAAAGAAAGGAAAAAATATCACAGGGGACTGAAAAACATGGCAGATTTCTGCAGAATCAATGAGTGATGCACTAACCTCCGTTCATCTGAGGTGAGAGAAAGTGATTTTGTTTGTAAATGATGAGTGACCAATGAGCTCCTTTGTTTCACATGCATCACTGAAATAAACAAATCTGACTGGATGATCACGTTTGGTCTGGCTCGAGGCACAACAGAGGGAGTGTAGACCAGACTGATATCCCTCTGTATAAAAACATACAGAGATCAGTCTGGATTCGCCAGACGAGTGGAAAATATCAAATTTTATCTGCTAAATACTGCAATTAGATTATTCTTTAAAGGTGCAAAAGCTTTTCACCTGCTTGTTTGACATGCCTGAAATGTTCCACAGGATGGCATCTCCATGGAGATGAGCAGGTGATGCCACCGGATCCAATTACAGATCAGCTCTGTAATAATATATAAATGCAAGATATATTTAATGCCATACTGTGGAACATTCCAGACAAAGCAAAACCTCTCCATTAGACATGTAAGTGGCGTACCAGAAAAGTTACATAAACGGTATAGGCTATAGTGAAGCTTTAAAATCTAGATTCATTTCACAATGAGTGAACACAGAACATTTTTGTAGAGGTCTAAAGTACCAGGTCAGCAGCTTTTACACAGAATAAGACCCCATGGAGACATAGGGAGGGCACCTGACTCACAGGGGAGTTTAGTTCTCAAAGAGGGCACAGTTTTGATTTTGATAAGTATTTCTGCCTGTTCTCAAAGTGTAGACGTCATCATAAAGGTCATGAGGCGTAAAGGCGTCAGAGGCGTAGAGCATCAGTCACACAGGAGACAGGGACATTAGTTCAGAGCCTAAAGGAGCAGAGCTGTGCACTGCATTAAAGGGTCTATACTACACTGTTCTGAACTATGTTCTAATGTTGTTTCCTCATCACAAACAGACCTGGAGTTGTGTTTTGTTTCATTCACTCATGTTTAACACACAAACCCTGTATATTTAGGCTGAGTTCTTCTCTCAAAGAGAAAACATGCTGTTCCACTTTGTGATGTCATGTGGTAATACAGGAAGTGCTCCACTGTGTTTTTAAATTTCATACACTTTCACTAGAATCATTTGGATAATTTAAGACCTGGAATTGCCAATCTCTACTAAACAAAAGTTAAAAGGAGCTGTTAACTTGAAAACTACTGCTTTATGACATTACAAGGTGGTAAAGATAATAGTGTTACTCAAACATGTGCGAATGAAACAAAACACAACTCCAGGTATGTTTTTGAGGAGGTAACAGCGTTATAACATGGCTAAAGCTCACAAGAGTCACTTTTGTGTAATACAAAGTTCAGCATCTCCCCTGTCAGTATAAATAAACAAAAGTGAAATGATTTTTTTCTTCAGAAAGTGCAGCCATTATTCAACCCAAAAGACGTGATTGTTGTCAGTTGAAAGAGATAATGATAAGGTTCCACATTAGTGGATCATAAGTTTGGAGATTTCTTTCAAAAACAACATTTCAAAACAAAACTGAACAGAAACAAGACCTCAAGATATCACAAATAAACAGGACGCTGAAACCCAGGAATACTTGTTAGTGATAGACTGGTTCTTACCTTCTTTGGTGTAGAGTGTGATCTCCACCCTCCTCTCCTCCGCCCCGAGCAGAGCCTTGGAGATCTGGGCCACAGCGGGCCTGGTGGTGTGGGGTCCGTAGAGGAAGCTGCAGGTACAGGGCTGCTGCATGACCTCGGCTCGTGAGTATCCGCACATCCCACAGAAGGCGTCGTTACAGAAGATGATGGCGCAGTTCTCCACCTGCGCGTTGGCGATCAGGAACTTTCGATCTGCACAGGACAGACACACAGTTAGAGCTATGAGGAACTATTCAGGCTTTATAAAGGACGCTTGCCTTTGGATTTCATATTTTAACTTAAATTATATGGCTTTATCTGTCTCCATGGAGACAAGCAGGGTTTAACTTAAATTATATGGCTTTAGCAGGTGACGTCACCAGGCCAAGTTACAGGTCAGATCTGTGAATGCATGTTTTTCAATCTATTTTTAGCAATAAAAACATCTTTAATTGAATAAACAGAGAGATAATGCCATATGGTGGAACATTCCAGGTAAAGCCTGTAATCCTTTCACAGGGGTCAAGATAAATTTTCTTCTGTATTATTCCAATTTCAGTATATGTAAACTAGCATTTAACATCTCCATGGAAACAATCAGGTGTGCACCCTCCCCAGAAAAGTTACATAGTGCACCTTTGTTTGAAATCTGAACTTTAAACTCATCCAAGAATTCCATGCATTTCAGAACATGTTTGCAGAGATGTAATCTACAGGGTTAACAGCTTTTACACAGAATAAGAGCCCGTGGAGACTCAGGGAGGGCATCTGACACACAGGAACATTTCAGAACGTGTTTGTAGATATCTAAACTACAGGGTTAGCAGCTTTTACACAGAATCAGACAGGATAACTTGTTGTTTGCAAAGTCACTGCAGTCCTTATAATTTTCTAATTGTGATTTGATTCGATTGCAGTATATATCTGGGAGCCCTACAGCTGCTTCAAAGTTAGTGCAAATTGAGCCTTTAAATAATGAGAATGAGCCCAGTGAAGGTGCAGGGGCACAGAGGAAAACACCTGATCACATCACAGAGTGGACCAGAGTGTTGTGAACTGTGCAGAGGGAGGGCTAAATGTGTGGGATTACTGAAACATGTGAATGAAACAAAACATAACTCCAGGTGTGTTTCTGAGGACGCTACATTAGAACAGGTTTAAAGCCCTGCTACGGAACATTTCATCACATTAGAATATAAGAATCACCTTGAAAATAACAACACCTTATCTCCTCATCAGTACGGCTTTAGCAGTGCATTTAATTACTGAAAAAAAACAAAGATAGAAAGGAAAACATTGTTGGTGTTTTTTGGATTTGTCAAAGGCTTTTGACACGGTTACTCATATAATTCTGGATAAGCTCTCACTTCTTGGTATAAAACATAGCTCATTACTGTGGTTTAAATGTTCTCTACCTGATCGTTATCAAACTGTTAACTATAATGAGCTGTAGAACCCCATGGGTTCTAGTTTGGGTTATTTTTATTATATATATTAAAGGCGCTGTGTGTAGTTTGATTACAATAATCACTATAGCAACCCAGCAGCAGCTTGTTCACACTGTGCAGCTCCACGCGTGCTCGTACGTGCACAACATTCGACGGCATCGAGTTTTGAATAAAAAAATTTGGTCTAACAGTCCATTAAAACAGTCATTTAAAATGAACTGGGAGTTGAAGTCTTTCCCTTCGCCTCCTCTCTCTCTCTCTCTCTCCCTCCCTCCCTCCCTCGCTCCTCCTATGGGCTAAATGTGTGGGATTACTGAAACATGTGAATGAAACAAAACATAACTCCACGTGTGTTTCTGAGGACGCTACATTAGAACAGGTTTAAAGCCCTGCTACGGAACATTTCATCACATTAGAATATAAGAATCACCTTGAAAATAACAACACCTTATCTCCTCATCAGTACGGCTTTAGCAGTGCATTTAATTACTGAAATTCACAAAACCAAAGATAGAAAGGAAAACATTGTTGGTGTTTTTTGGATTTGTCAAAGGCTTTTGACACGGTTAATGTGCAGAGTGCATGTGGGCGAGTGACATGAGAGAGATAGGGCCGGCGGCTTTGTTTGACCGTGGGTCATATAGAGATGAAGTCCTGTCTTTGAAAAAACAAAAAAAACAATATCAAAGTTTATTGTGAAAAGTTTATTGTAGCTTTATTGTGAAAAGTTTGGACAGGAGGCAATGAAATGAAGCAGATTATAAAAATCATCTGGTTTGCTTCAGTGGCGACTCTGGAACAGTTCTAACCTGTCGCCATGGAGAACACATCAACGCACATCATGGCATAGACACAGATTTCACAGAAAATCTGACCCGATCACTCAAAAATGAAATTAAGCCGACTGTCTTAAAGGGGCGGTCACAGTGGACTAAAACAGTCATTTAAAATGAACTGGGAGTTGAAGTCTTTCCCTTCGCCTCCTCTCTCTCTCTCTCTCTCCCTCCCTCCCTCCCTCGCTCCTCCTGACCTGTATCACACCGGTGCAGAGCGCAGGAGGAGGGCAGACACAGGTGAATCAGCTCACACAGACATCACAGACAAAGGGACAGTGGTTCTCTACATGTTCAGCTGTAAAATGTTGTGTGTTTTATTACAATTCGACTCATATTCAGAGAAATGACACTAATGAGGAATTATAATTACACACGCCTAAATGTAATGGCGCACATGTACTGTGATGTGAGACGGTGCTCAGTCTTTCATACGCACCCAACCAAAGACACTAATGTGCAGAGTGCATGTGGGCGAGTGACATGAGAGAGATAGGGCCGGCGGCTTTGTTTGACCGTGGGTCATATAGAGATGAAGTCCTGTCTTTGAAAAAACAAAAAAAACAATATTCAAGTTTATTGTGAAAAGTTTATTGTAGCTTTATTGTGAAAAGTTTGGACAGGAGGCAATGAAATGAAGCAGATTATAAAAATCATCTGGTTTGCTTCAGTGGCGACTCTGGAACAGTTCTAACCTGTCGCCATGGAGAACACATCAACGCACATCATGGCATAGACACAGATTTCACAGAAAATCTGACCCGATCACTCAAAAATGAAATTAAGCCGACTGTCTTAAAGGGGCGGTCACAGTGGACAGAAAAAGGGTCAATCAGCTCATCAGTACAGACTATGATGTAAATCTATGTGTTTCATGTTGTGAGGAAAATATTCTTATCATATCTCTGTGTAAATGCATTTGATCTGTGTCAGTCAGACCCAGACCAGACATGAACATGTGTGAAAGACAACAGGCTCTGTCCCACAGGAAACTCTGTGTTGTTTTACCTGTCTCCAAGTGTAAAAGTGGATTAACACATGACTGTGAACAGATGTGACCCTGCTCTTGTAATGTATGATGTTTGTCATTCTGGTATAAATACAGAGCTCAGATGCTCTGGGGGAGATGCTCTGGGAGAGACACTCTGAGGGAGACTAAGGAGAGACTTGCTTGTGACGCCAGAAGGCTGCCGGTCTGCGGCCAGGTCAGGCCTGGGCCCTGTCCTGTCTGTATCTGGGTAACAAAGAATAAACCTTTGTATTTCCTAACTCACCAGGCTTTGCAAATGGATTATTATTCATCAAGAGATATTTCCACAACAAGATATAAATTCATAAAAAGGTCAAATAAGCAGAAATATCATGGCCTCTTTGGGTATAAAACTACACACAGCATCTTTAATGAACAACCCAGCACCTTCACTCACCATTAAAAAAACAAATTACATATTTTTTGGTTTAAAATCAAACTTCGTTGATTCCTCGATAAAAATCCAAACTGATAATATTCCAGTTAAAAGCGTAAACTGTGATTGTTTCCTTGATGCATTAGTGGATGAATCATGTTAATTTCGTCGGCATTCTGGGAAAAACCTGGCATCTTTCCCTGAGGGTTTTGGTAATCATCCTTTTACATTCTATTGTATAATGTATCTTCTGTATATTTTACCAAGTGAAAAAAAATGTAACTACACTAAACAGGGTTAGAGCCCCACTGCGGAACATTTCATCACATTGGAACAGGGTTGCATGATTAAAACAGTGCTGTAGTCGTTTCATCGATTAATCAGTCACTTGTGTTTTAAACCAAAATGAGTCTTAGTGGACTATTTATTTGATTTAGATTATGGGGATTTGTATGGGGCAGAAAGTAAAAGGTAGAGAGTGGAGTGGATTATCTGAAGATTTGGGAATGAATCCAGCACTTAATCTGCCTTTTTCCACATAAACGCACTGTTTCCTAGTGATATTCTACATATTTTTTTGCATAAACTTACATACAGCTGTAGTATTTTGAGCACAGTCACATGGTCAGATCATAGAGATAATGATTTGTTTGAGAGATTTTGCCACGGCCCCTTTTTAATCGACTAAGCGATCGGCAGCACACGTCTTTAGTCCAACAAGAATTTGTTTAGTTGATGACAGCACTAATTAATAATACTATAGTTTTAACTGCAAAAAAATAGTTATTAATGTTCATATCTTGATTTACGGACACAATAGCAAAATAAAAATACCAGGATCATGTAGAGCGGGTTAATACGAACATTTTAAGACCAAAATGATGAGTCTGACAGCAGCGGTTACAGAGAGAGGGGCCACAGCTTTTTAATAAACATATCTCAGAATTATGTAACAGTTTAAAATCAAAATTATCATTTTATTACAGAAACAAATATTGTATTCCAATAAATTACAGAAAAGAAATAGTGCAAGCAACCTTCCTCTCCGTACTGGATTATGGGGATGTGGTTCATGCTTTAAAACCGTTGGATCCACTATTTCACTCTGCCCTTCGTTTTATTACAGGTGATGGATTTAAACCCATCACTGTTTCTCTATGAAAAAGTGGGTTTGCCATCGGTGTCTGTTAGAAGAGAACAGCTCTGTATGAAATGTATCTATAGGGACAACTTCAAACACTGCCAGAATACCTCACCTGCTTGTTAATCATTGATACCGGAACATTTAATACCAGATCACATGACTCCATAAGGCTAAGGACTAGCCGCACCAAAACTGAGAGGGGAAAGAGGCTTTTAGCTGTTTTGCTTCACAAAAATGAATTGTGACACAGTCCCAATTTAATAATCTGGCAACAAACTTTTATCCACACACCTGCTCCTGTTTTTAATCTTTTATATGGACTTTTATACTTGTTTGTTTTGTTTCTTTTTTCTGCTTGTATTGTGTTTTAAACAGGGTAACCATTAAAAAGAGAGTCCACGTGCTCTCATTGGGTTCCCCTGTATAAATAAAGATAAATAAATAAATAAATAAATAAAATAGAAAGTGAACTGGAGACGACTTCCTATTTGGAACGCGGCAGCCAGCAGGTTCGCTATGTCCATTTATATATACGTATACAGTCTACGGTAATGACAAAGCCTAAACTATGCAGATATGCAAGTTATGTTTCGTTTCGGGCAGCAGAGGTTATAGGCCTACTTCAATATTTTAAAATAAATCAAATGAAGCAAAAACAGGTCTACTATTTTTCAAAGCAACTTAAAGTCAAATCAGCATGTAAGTTGTCCCCACTGGGCTCCCGTCACACCGCAGCAGTGATGGAAACAGAATCACAATATATTTTTATATTATACATTTGGCATTTTTCCTTTAGGCTGATACTGAACAAAATATGAAACTCCAGCAGCTGGTCTCAAAGCTCATTCTATACAAATCTATTGAAAGTGTGCCCTCCCATCCTCCTGCATCCCTTTGTGTGAGATGCCCTCCCATCCTCCTGCATCCCTTTGTGTCAGATGCCCTCCCATCCTCCTGCATCCCTGTGGTGTTGGACTGAGATGGTTCAAATGTCTGTAATCTGCAGATGTTGTGGTGTACTTGGATAAATATAGCGGGAGAAAGGGCCTTGTCACTGATATAAATAAGCAGGTCCAATATTTCCTCTGCTATTGCGTCTAAAATGCCAAATTGATACAGGAATACTGACTCCTGTCGCCATCTGAGACGACACAGGAAAACCAATGCAACCCAGAACAAAGTATCTAGAGCTGAGTTATATGAAGTTTTGCCTGTTTGCAATGACATCACATATCTTTGTTTGTACTGTGCAGTGCATTACTGTAAGTATGGGCAAAAATGACAAAAATATATATATGTTTTGGTGGTCGCATCCCAATCAGATGGCAATCCATCAGAAATGTAGAAAATGAAGTACAAGTAGTAAAGTACTGTACTTAAGTAGAATTTTTAGGTATCTGTACTTTACTTAAACGTCGTATATTACGCAAAATTAACTCTTTAGTCATGTTATAACGCTGTTACCTCCTCTAAAACATACCTGGAGTTGTGTTTTGTTTCAGTCACACATGTTTGAGAAACACTTTATTATGAGTCTGTCTACATCTCCAAAGCTCAAAATGCTCTGTTCCACCTTGTGATGTCATGAAGCGGTAGTTTTCAAGTTAACAGCTCCTTTTACCTTTTGTTCAGTAGAGATTGGCAATTTCAGATCTGAAATGATCCAAATGATTCTAGTGAAGGTGTGTGGAGTTTAAAAACACAGTGGAGCACTTCCTGTATTACCACATGACATCACAAGGTGGAACGGAGTGTTTTCTGTTTGAGAGAAGAACTGGGGCTTTGCAGGGTTTGTGTGTCAAACATGTGTGAATGAAACAAAACACAACTCCAGGTCTGTTTGTGATGAGGAAACAACATTAGAACAGAGATCAGAAAATAGTGCAATATGGGCCCTTTATTTTTAATTATTATTATTTTTTTATTTTTACAGTGGGTACTTTTTTATTTTTACTTAACTACACTACACTTGACTACATTTGAGAGCAGTATCTGTAGTTTTTGAACAGGACTAAAAAGTAAAAAGTACTTTTCATATGATTTGAGGGGTTATTTTTACCATGTTCGTGGTAACATCCTGACTCAAGTTTTCGAGTTCAAGCTTCAACTGTGAGCAAACAAAAATAAACACACAAAATTCATCAGAAAAATTAAGAAACTGATTTGTATTGTTACTGCTGAACAAAATATGTCTCATTTTGAATCAGTATCACTACATTTAACACTTTAACAAATTCACAACAATTGGGTGAAATACTTTAACTTCTTACTCTAAAAGTACATTTTTAAATGGGTACTTTAATACTTTTACTTAAGTAGATTTTTTCATGTGATACTTTTACTTGGACTTGAGTAACTTTTTACCTCTGTGCCTGTACTTTCAGGCTACTTAAGTAACACAACTGAGTACTTCATCCACCACTGAGTATCACACAAACGTTTAGAAGCACCATCCCTTATTTGAAAAAGAAAGTGTAATTTTGCATAAGCAGCTATTTTGTGTTTAATTTTTGATATATCGCTACATTATCATGACTTTTCCTCACTGAAAAAATATTAACCCCACACAGAAGAATTGAACAATTTAGTCTACAAACGCGACTGCTGCTTTCAGACACTAACAGTTAATTTGACAAAAGTTAAAAAAAAGTTATTACTTTCCTGGGGCTTATAAATCAACCTACTTTATATCATATTTTAGCTGCAGAACGTTTCTCAAATTCACCATCGAAATTAACCGGAAGTGCAACCACAAAGAAAGTACGTTTTCGGTTAGTTATTTAATAGATCCATGGGTTTAGGAGCGTTTAGAGGCAAAAGTGGGCGGGGCTCCGGTAAAGTTCGTAACCGCCGCAGACGCAGAGCAGGTGGACTGGGGCGCGCGCTGTGGCGTCTGCAGCTGGGCACGCGACGAAAACCTACAACTGTTCCGCTTTGAGCAAATGACAGCGGTGTAAAGTGAACTAAAACACAATCCTATAACTTTATAAACGTAATTAAAGTGCTCATTAGTTACGTTTGAGGGTTTATTTCGCCAGCGCATTTCCTTATTTCTTGAAAGTTTTGAAGCGTGCGTCTGGATTTGCTCCGTTTGAGAAGGTGTACAGCCCTTCGTCTTACCCCTACATCCCGCTGCTAAAGAGAATCGGGATACCCTCCTCTCTCGCGCAAAGTGAAGGGGAAGGGCTAAGGCAAAGGGCTAGAATTGGGATTGCGCCTTGATGTTTCATGGTGCACTTTGAGCCTCTTCTTGCACATGTTTTGCAATGTGTTTTTAAATGGCAAATGAACTAACCTAACCCGTCCGTACCCGCCTGGCGAAGTTTCTAGTCACTAATTAAAGAATGATGTGTTAAAAGTGCACTCACTCTGCCCCTCGAACTTGCGGATGATGGTGTCCACGAAGGTGTTCTGCGGGGCCACGTGTCCGCGTCTCACCGGCATGGCGCTGCCTCGGCCCGGGCAGAGCGCAGCCCGGCTCCGCTCTCTGCTCTGACTCCTGGTCCTGGTCCGGGTCCGGGTCCTGGTCTAGACCGGGACTCCTCCTGTGATCTCCAGGAGTGACTCTGGTCTGGTCCTCACGAGCTCCCGGAGCGGAGCGCGCTCACACCACAGACTCATGCACGCTTCTGATTGGCTGATACCTGCACGCGCCTGACTTCAGCCTTAGCTCGGAGTGATAGTGTTGACAGGGACAATACACTGTTTCTGATATTTTAGTTTGCAAATATATTAATATTTTTTAACAATTTTATATCGACCAAATGCAAAATATGAATACAAAATAGATTCAGATGTTAAATAAACGAGCAATAATCTACAATTATTATATACTATTTGCAATAGTGCAGCTGTCCTGGGGGAAAAGTGTCTTGCCCATGAACAGAATGGCAATGTGTGCACTTGTCAGAGCTGGGATTGATCTGGCAACCTCCAGATCTGTGGGCACCGGTCTACCACTGCGCCACTATTGCCCCATGCTTCATGAACAGTGTTTAATAACAATATAGACACACCTCACTTCAACCCTGTTATCGCACTACGTGGAATCTGCCAGGGCTGTTCACAGGCCTGTATCATACTCCGCCATTTTGTAGTGAAAGGGAGAAAAACGTATTTTTGAATGGGCATCAAGTTAAAACACTGTAATGAAATAAACGGGTTTGTAGGTGGGAAAAAGCATTCAAAAAAAAAAAAAAAAAACACTCTCAAATTGGTGTTTTTCAATGTGGGTCAGGGGCCGGATTTCCCTTATTACACTGTTATATCGAATATCTAAAAAGTACATTCATAAATGTTTAACCTGATTATTTCAGTTAGTGACTAAACACATTAAGGTATTGTATTAAATATTTAAAACTGCATTTTAACAATATAAATTTTACCTGCCCCTATCTGTATTAAATAGGCTATTATGGGCCTATAGAGGTTATGCAGATGACATCACAGCCTTTGGAGCTGTATTAGTGAGTGTCAATGGTGAATCATGACATTTTCACCTGCAAAAGCTCAAAACACTAAATCTAAAATCTGAAAGAGTTGCTACAGTTTAATAACACATATAAAAGTTTACAGCTCTGCTAAATATTTAGTTTGTACCTGACATCTAAAACTAAAAAGCTAACAGTAGAAAACCAGTTAATCACAACAGGGACGCTGCAGCTGCATTTTGTCCGTTACGCTGCCCGTAGTTCTGCCTCAGTGCCACTCAGTCTGAAGTTTAGGGGCATTTTTTTTATGAAATGATGTCAGTTCATAAACTCTACAGGATGGTGTGATGTCATCTGAAACCCAGTAATGGCCTAGGTACAGTATAAATCTCAAAACAGCCCCAGAGATTGAGCCACACCGGAAATAGTCACTGTTTCATTTGTCCATCTTCATTTGACTTGGTTCAGACATGAGACACATTGATCTGGACATAATTCTCTGGTTCAAATCAATGAGACTGAAATGAGAAAACCGCAGCCTCCTGAGCAACAGCAGGTGATGACATCGATACACTTGTGTTCATCAGCTACTCGAAGACGCACTGTGGAACATTTCAGGTGAGGGGTGCACGAAATGCTTGTCCCCATGGAGATGCTTTGCTCTTCTACAGTATGGCATTTAACTTGTTGTTTCGAGAGGCTTGCTTGTTTACGTGAATGCCACCAGGCCAAGTTACAGGTCAGGTCTGTGGAGAAGCAGGCCCGCTCATAGTAAGGATGCACGTTTTCAAGGTATTTAGCAACACCTGTAACTGTGAAAAAGTTTGATGCCGTACTGTGGGACATTCATAGCAACTTTTATTGCAGGACATATTATAATTATAATTTAATTTAATTTAAAAAAAAAAAAAAAAAAGACATTTTTATATAAAAGTTTTTATTCTGCACTCTTCTCTTTTAATGTTAATTGTATGATGATTATTTGTGATTATTTATGTTTTGATTTGTTGTATTGTGATTTTAATGTCTTTCTTATTTTGTAAAGCACTTTGAATTACTTTGTGTACGAATTGTGCTATACAAATAAACTTGCCTTGCCTGTATAAATTGTCAATCATATAGGCCTAAAAGGTTCAGAATCTTTTAAAAAAAGTAGACAATGCAACAAGATATTATCAATGCATTTACCCTAAGCATAACGTGAGAGCGCCCTCTGCTGAATGATTCTGGACAGTTACCCCCAAAACTGAAGCACTGCCTGGAGTATTCAAGTTTGGAAAAAAAAAAAAAAATCTCGCCAAATAGCAGTGTTTTTTCAGATAGTGGTACGTGTAGTGTAACATTATCTTTGGTGGTACGCCCAATACATTTGGAGTATTTGTCTTAGAGACAGATATAAATGTTTTTGTCCTCATTTGGATTACACATTATTTAGAGCTATCTTATGCAGGGCTTAGTCTCATTTTAGACCTGGTTTAGTCTCATTTTAGACGTGGTTAGCCCTGGTTTAGTCTCATTTTAGACTGGGTTTACTCTCATTTTAGACCTGGTTTAGTCTCATTTTAGACTGGGTTTACTCTCGTTTTAGACCTGGTTTAGTCGGGTTTACTCTCGTTTTAGACCTGGTTTAGTCTCATTTTAGACCTGGTTTAGTCTCATTAGGCATATTTACCTCATTATTTATAATAATTGTACTACACATGTATAGTCAGCGCTCTACATTACAAATCCCTATGGGCTAAATTAAAACTATAAGTATAAATAGCAGTGTGCAGCTTATCAGCACTAAAGCCATCACCTCTCACCTTTGACCTTTGACCACCATAGTGCTGGATTTGTAGAATTACTTCACGACCTTTCATAAAAAAAAAAGAAACAATAACCAGAGAAAAGTATGTTTTTTAATGGCATTTCTTTAGCAGTCTTTGCAATTTGTCAATTAATTTCAACTTGCAGCTAGTGTCATCAGCATGGGGGTGTAGTGCTAACTGTAGGCACTGCTCTGTCAGAAGCTCTATTAGACTTCAATCTAATCTTTATTTTAACATAATCTGACCAGAAAGAGCTGACTTAGTTGGAACTACAACAGGTGAGATGATTTTTGCTGTTAAACAAGTCCCTCTCACATGCAATTACAGTCACAAGCTAGCTAGCGTTAGCCAACAGTTTTTCAGTTAGTCACTTTCACCTCAAACTAAACAGGACCATTAACGCTCAGACTGATCACAGACTCCTGACAATGTGTTGTTTAAATCTCTCTTTTCTTGAGTTTTCAGACACTCTTAAAACTTTTTTCGACAGTGTTTGCAAATGTGTGCATTGTGTCTCCGTGGTAACTGCTGAACATTCCACCATTGAGATATATGTGGAACACCCTCAGTGTGATGTCACTGCATTAGGATCAATAGAAAGTTGGCTACTGGGCTAAACTATTAACTGCTGCTGCTACCACTGCAGTTTTGCAACTAGAAAATGACCTTACAAAAAACTTTTTAAAATGTAGCTGACAGAGTTTGGGGAATGCCAAATTCTGTAGGCCTGCTCCGCCCTTGAGGCAAAAACCTCTCTTGGATGGGTTTTGGGAGTAGCAAAACATCAACAACAGTAGCTTGCCTTTCTATGATGATAAAAAAAAAAAAAAAAAAACATGGACGTGTAATACCAGTAAGTAAAGTTCTTAAGTTAAACCATGGATCTATTATAGAATCGCACACAAAACACAAAAGATTAGTGGTGGACAAAGTACTCAATTGTTACTTATGAAAAGTACAGATACAAAGAATTACTCAAGTAAAAGTATCACATATAAAAATCTACTTAAGTAAGTAGTAAATGCACATTTAGAGTAAAAAGTAAAAGTATTCCATGCAGATTATGTGAACTGTTTGACTGATAAAGAAGTGCGTTGATTTTTTTCTCAACAGTAACAATGTGAATCAATGTCTTAATTTTTCTGTTGAATTTCATGTAGACCTGTATATTTTTGGAGGTCAGGATATAGTTTATGCATGTTACCATGATAAAATCAACCCCTCAAATCATATGAAAAGTACTTCTTCTCTTCAGTCCAGTTCAGTAGAAACTTGCTCTTAAATATAGAAAAGTAAAAGTACAAAGTATCCACTGTATACAGATATTGAGTCAATCACATCTGCTTGTTCGCCTCTGAACACAAGATGGCGGTCGTGTCCTCCGCTCTCCTCCCCGGTTCGAATCTCCCTCTCCGGCCCCGTCACCGGCCTCTCCCCGGACAATGACGACTTCCTGCGGGCTGTCCGACGCCAACTGCTCCGCCGCCAACCTCAGCTGGATCCTGGGTGTACAGAAGGAAGGAAGGGGAATGAAGCGAGGCGAGCCGAAGCGAAGTTGAGCTCGTAGTCATGTCTCGGAGAGGGTTTCTGGGTTGAATTTGGGACTTTTTTCAGGACAGAAGACGCGGGCGGATATCGGTGAGTTTGTTGTTTTGGTTTGGGACTTCTTTCAAGTGGCTACGTAAGCCCGATACGTGTCACTTTGGAGAAACGTCATGCCAGACTTGGTTGAAAATATCTACAATTTCGGGTTATTTAACTTATATTTTCAATATGAATGCATTTAAACTAAAAATAAAAACATTTCCTAGCAATTCATAAGGTCTACTTCCATTCGGGATACATTTGGGTAGATTTACATAGCAAGTATTATAATTTAATAGCAGTTATTTCGGAAATAATCATCCATACATTTTAGACGTCTATTTACTAGATCTGGGCGCCGATTAAAAAATGTAATCGCGATTAATCGCATGCTTAAATTACGATTAATCCCATGCTGCGCGCAAAGGTCAAAAACAACATAATAATGGTTATTTGACTCGTAAATAGCTCTTTATTTTACCATTTAGGCCTAAATATACTGTAGTATTCATCCAGTGCTTTGGTGTTTTTCAATGTACCTGGGACCAAGTTATTAAAAATGAAATCCAAATTTTATCAAAGGGCTCAGTATTAGCCTATTTTATTATTTTTCTAATTTCTACATTCAAATATGGGCTTGGAATGATATTTATGCTTTTGAAGCTGAAACTATTTTTTATATCAAAAAGTCTATATTCCTGTGGCTGTGTAGTCTGCTGCTTCTTTCTGTTCACTATAGAAGGCAGAGTCCTGCTTTAATCTGGCTTTGGCCCTGATTCAGATCTGGTAATCAGTCCTCCTATTTAGTCCTTGTTTAGTGCTGGTTCAGCACTGGTCCTATTCAGACCAGCTCACTGGTTACTAAACACGTGTGAAGTAAATATTTCCGTCAGGTTTTCTAAGTAAACATGATTGACGCGTGTGGTAAACTCCGCGCACATGTTTAATCCTGCATTTAGCGTCACTCTCGGGTTGCAGACTTTACTGAGCTGTTTCTCCTGATCACTGACTCTTTTTGAATAGTTTAAAAACTCAGATGGAGCCTGGACTCGTCTCGTCTGTCGCGCTCTCTGTACAGCAGGGCCCTCTTCTTCATGTCCAGTACACGGACACAGCGGACGCGCCCCCTCTGTGAGTGCGTGCGTGCGTGTGTTTTTGTGTGTGTGTGTGTGTGTGTGTGTGTGTGTGTGTGTGTGTGTGTGTGTGTGTGTGTGTGTGTGTGTGTG
>KN484359.1:0-19385 GCA_000787095.1 Periophthalmodon schlosseri
TAATATATATATCACAAGGGATCTAAAAACATTGCAGATTTTCACTAAACTTTGTAAAGAAAGAAAGAATTTTGACTTTGTTCAAAATGATAAGTGACCAATGAGGTCCTTCATTTCACAGGCGTCAGTGGAATAAACACATCTGATTGGATGGTACTGTAAATCTGGCTAGAGGCGTGACCAGACTGATATCCCCCTAAAAATACAGAGATATCATTCTGCCAGGCAATCTAGTTGTATTTTTTGTACCTCAAAAACTACTTGGCCTCCTTCTGATTATGACAGTTTTGGGCTACAACTTGCATTTTCATTCAGCAGTCGTAAAACAGGAAGTTTATTGAATGGGTTTGCTTGGGTAGCTTTGAAAACAAGTAGTGTAATGATGGAGAAAATGTGTGTTTGAAAAATGATTTCTCTGAGCAATGGATTCTGCAAATGGAGGTAGAGGAGGAGATGGAGGAGGAGATGGAGATAGGGCTAAAGGAGGGTGGCATGTACAGCAGCTCAGTCGGTAGAGAGAAGGATAGACAGGAATGACTTGAGAGGTCATTGAGCCAAAAATAGGCTGTGATTGGCTGACAGCTATAGACAGGTGACAGCAGATTGGAACAAGGAGGAAACACACTTGCTTTAATGGGTGAGCTTACTCTGAGCAGAGACATATGATGTGTTTCTGGTATTTAACATTTATAACCATAACATACGTTGATCATTATTTTACTTATTCTTCACTTTAAACAGTAATATTGATCTCTTCAAATGTAATGATTTTGAGAAAGATTTGTGCTGAATTTTGTTCAACTTGTTCAATTATATTTGTATATTTTTGTTTGCTTAAACTATGACAATGGCGGGCCGTCAGGGCCAGCAAGGCCCTCTCTGCTGACCTAAACATGCTCAGAAAAGTGAACTTATTTTATTTTATTTTCATAAATATGTAAACAAAAATATTCTCTGTTCTCTTTATGTCATATTTTATCTTTTTATCTATTTTATATTTTCAGCAGCTTGTGTTGTCAGGCAACCTCCAGAATAGAGCAGGCCCGTCCTCTGTAAGTAGACATAGACACAGTCAGTTTCAATAGCCAATCAGATCTCAATTCTGCATACCAGGGCCAGCTAGAAGGTCTTACGCTGAACTGGACATGTACATGTCCTGTGATTGGATAAGCACTTGCTACAGCCTGAAAGGCGGCAGTTTGCAAAGTGTCAACCCAGAGATCCAACATCTATTGCTGTATTTTTAACCTGTAATGACCGAAGGAGGAGAAGAGATTGATCTGGTTGCAGATATACTTTCCATGCCATTTTCAAGACGGGCCTTTCACGAAAAGCTGGATATTATGAGAAGAGGTCGGACAACCCCTGCGCTAGCTAACCTGTCCCAGCAAGGAAAAGGGTTTGTCCGTCATTTCCACACAAGCAACTATGAACTGTACCCGTGGCTCACAGTTTCGAACAAACGCTGCCAATTGTACTTTTGGGAAAGCCTGTTGCTTGCAACTGATCGATTTGGTGTTTGGAGCTACACATTTAAAAATGTTTGGAGACACTGGAGTGGACCTGCAGCTCAGCGAACGCAGGGAAACGGAGCTCCACAATGAAAAAGTGAGTTTATTATGTTAACGTGGCGCATTGAAGTCACCTCAGTTAAAACTGCACTAAAGTTCAATTTCAGCTGCGCCACATTTTCAGTTATTTGTTGTTGTAGAGCCTATCGTCTGGTTGGCGTCTTATATGAAACGCCGACATTGCACAATTTATTGGACAGCCATAGCTCGCATAGCGTAATTTTGGTGGCATTTTGTTTGGTATCTTTAAATTGCATTTTTATTTTTTATTTTTGACAGTATCTGTGAACTTAGTTTCCTACTCTTAATTGTGAATGCAATGCAGCTCATTGGTTTTAAATGCTCCTGAAATTCCGTGTTGCTTGACCAGCCATATCCTGAGGTGATGTTGTAATGTGTAAGTGGGACGTCACTGAAGGCCCAAGGGTGAAATGCACGGCCCGCCACTGAACTATGAACATGTTAAAAATAAACCCCCAGCCTTTTCAGCAGGTCTTACACAATAATAAAAAATACTTTTGCTTTTCAATCCTGTTCAAAATTGTAGTGGAGTAGAAAGTACAAATACAGGCTCTCAGATGTAGCAAAGTAAAAGTAAAGTGTCCACTTTCCAATAAATTACTTAAGTAAATTGGCTTCCTGTAGCTCAGAGAATAGACGTTAAAGCAGCTCTGCTTGTTACAAGTCTCTCCATGGCCTAACACCAAAGTACATCTCTGACATGTTAGTGCCATATGAACCATCTCACACTCTGAGGACCTCACTGACCAGCCTGGTGCCCAGAGTCAGGACTAAACATGGGGAATGAGCGTTTCAGTTTTAAAAAGTACAGCACTAATTTTACTTTGTCACATTCCACATTCCATATGTCCCCTTTAACAAAGTAATGACACTTCCTCATAGATGACTTTTGTGCACTTTCTGGTCTCGGTGTTGATGACGAGAGCCCTCCTCCTCGCCCTTAGAAGCAGGGCTGAAATGCAGTGTGATGCTGAGCAGAGGAGAAGGTCTGTCACCTCCACACTTCCTCCGTGTCTCTGAAAAAATGTTCTTCTCATATCTCCAGAAATAGACCTGCACCACCAGGCCTGCATTCTCACCTTTAGGGAAGACATGTCACACAAGAGTTCTGCTAGTTAGCTTTTTAGTGAATATGATTAGTTTAAAGGCCCTGTATCCTATGTATTGGAGCAAATTGTGTCTTGCCCCAGTACAGATATATTGTATAAGCAGCTCTTGAGGTCAAAATATGTCCGCTGTGTACTGTCTGCATCTAATTAGAAAGCTGTACATCATCCAATAACCAGGAAGTGCTCATTAGCTAGTTGTTGTTATCTTTACCACCACAGCAATGGGGAGCTGTGGCTACATAAGTATTAAAAGGTGCTGAACCTGATTTTTACTGTCCTAAAAATGTTAAAAACAGAACTTGTTCCTTTTAAACTGTTTGCAGTGGTCCAAACTTCCTCATTCCTAACACATTCCTAGCATCCTAATTATTTACCGCAATGGGTTTATGTGTGTTTCTTCGCAACTTTCAGAGGCCACAGTGGACTGGCTAACCACAGTGCCTCAGCCTTACTTCCTGCTTTATAATTAGATGTAGCCTTGGACCCAAAACAAATTTTACTTTATTACAAGAGAAAAAATGGGTACAGTCCCTTTAAATGTCAGGAATATTTTGTAAAGACAAAACAAAAACAAACCCTAAAGGTACACTTTGTAACTTTATGATGGAAGGTCTGTATGCCGCCCGCTTTTCTTCGTGAAGATGTTATTGCTTTGCCTGGAATGTTCCACAGTATGGCATTAAACATATCTATTTTGCAATTATTCAATTACTCAAGTATTTTTATTGTCTGTGTAATCTCTCAGTCGTCCAGGTATGATCCGTAGTAGAAGAAAAATTCAATTCTGTCAACTGGACAAAATGTTTTAGAGTGAAGATGTTTCGCTGCTCATCCAAGCTGCTTCTTCAGTTCTGGTCAGTTTGCTGGTGGACACTGCCTTATATCTGTCTGAAGGGAGGAGCTAACTACACTGAAACTAACGCATCTTTTGTTTACAGTTTCTGTTTGTTAGTGTATTTCAATAGACCTAGCTATGTGTGAACTGTGCCTAAGTCATATTTTGCATAATCATTCAGGCCCCTAATAGGTGCTCTCACACCTATTAGCATACTGGCTAGCACTATTCTTTTCCTTGTTTTGATGTAGGTCTGAGGATAGAGTTCTAAATAGGAGAAATTATGTCGGAGGCCCGTTTTCCTGTTCAAAGATGGATTGTCTTTCCCAACAAAAATTGCCTCTTTAACTCCCCTCTCAAACCATTTCTTTCTTTGGCTAAGATCTGTACCTCACTATCTTCAAAGGAGTGGTTAGTGGCTTTGAGATGGATATGTACGGCAGACTGGGGTTCTGAGCTGCTCTTGTGACGGTGTTGGTACATTCTCTTAGGGAGTGGCTGTTTTGCTTCTCCAATGTAACGCTCACTTCACTACACTGAATGGAGTAGACCACATTGCTCTGTTTGTGGCTTGGAGTTTTGATCTTTGGGTGAACCAGTTTCTTGTAGGTTTGAAACAGATTGGGATTTCATGCTGTCTGAAAATCCTTTGAAGCTTTTCAGACACACCAGCTGTAGTGCAGTGTCCACTAGCAATCTGACCAGAACTGAAGAAACGGCTTGGATGAGCAGTGAAAGGTCTTCACTCTAAAACATTTTGTCCAGTTGACAGAACTGAATTTTTGATTTACTAAGTATTTTACCACTTGAAAGTCACTTAAAAACATGCATTCCTTGGATCTACACGGATCTGACCTGTAACTTGACCACTATATACACTATATAAAAGGCACATGCGCTTTTTTCCTCACTGTCTGACATGAAATCAGACTTAAGTTTGTGTTTGAGGGTGTTCGCAAAGGCTCCGGGCAGATACAGGTACAGAAAATTCACATGCCCGAAACATGCAACGATTCTTGCACAGAAACCACACCGACGCATTTGCTGGGGATCAAAGCTTCATCTATGGATGCGGCACCGCCAATCAATGAATAGAGTCTTGGAATAGAGTTTTCTAAAGGAACATGGACATTTCACCGGTGATTTCCTGGACAAAAACTTGGCACAGTTCTGTTTCCTCAGCATTATACAGGTAAGCTATTTTCAGTGTTGCATAGCTTTTAAGACACTCGTTACTCCTCTGGAAAAAGGGATTAGGCTATAGCACGTTAGACTATGCATTATTAGTTACTTAATGATCATACTGCTGCTGTTGGCAATCTTTTTGTGAGGCCTAATGCTCCCTTTTGTAGGCCAAAAAGGGGCAGTCGCTGTCTTGTGTGTCTGAGGAAATGTGGATGTAGTTTTATCCTCGTAGCACATACAGCCACACGGTTCCACAAACTATGCCAAAAAAGAGACTCCTATTGCTATTACTGAATCACTGAAACGCATTATAGGTAGGTTATAAACATAGGCTACTCTAAAACTGGCTACATTAAAGTTGGTCTTCTGTAAAACTGCTTGATACATTCGACACCCTGTTATTATATCCAGTTAAACGTATCTATTTATCGTATTATAGGGCGAAATAGATGGTGTGGTCAGAACCTGGAACTCACACCACATAATGACGAGACCTGGCTTTGGGATGCTTGGAGGAAGACCAGTTCTCATGTACACCATGCTACAACTTCATGGGGGTGAGGACAAGTTGCAGCCAGTCATACCAGAAGAAATAGCAATATACAAAGAAAAGTGCACACTTAAAGGGCAGTACCACTGTGATCCAACTGTCTTTGAACTCTGCGCTGTCCTCATGAATGAAAATGGATGGCGTGCTCCAGTAGATGGGTCCACAGCTGCAGAACTATACATAAATTTAAGAAATGAAATAGTTAACAATATTTGAACTGTTGAACTCACCACCTCTATTCAGAGGTGTTGTGCTAAAATTGTTTGTATTTTGAAGAGAAAAAAGGTTACCAGAAGTTTTATTTGAACATTGCATTTATTCCTTAATTATTATTATTGAACATTCAAAAAGTGCATAAAACTGCTTTTCTGTAAAATGTGTAACATTCAAAAGTTGCAAGTGCGCCTACTAGAGGCAATGTAAAGACACTTGGTTTGAAACATGAACCATTATAGTAGCATGTTTGGCAAAAAAAAAATAAAATGTGAAAAATGAAACAGAATGTTCATTCAAAATATATAAACATTTCCTTGGTCATTAAAAAAAAAGAAAATGAAACAGTGCCATACTCGCGTCTAAACAATATCCATTATCCAGATATCACTGTCAAGGATTGAGTTAAACTCACTGCGGAAGTCTGGGAGGTTATCATAGCTGTCTGGCAAATGCAAGAGTGATGCACAGGTACGTCCAATAGGTCTATGGGTAAATGCTGTTTGAACAACAAACCCGACTTTGATAAAACCAGATTCCAGTAAATCAGACCCCGTACAGAACCTCAGAAATTTCTCAACTCTCTCTTCACTAAGTTCCTTGACATATTTTTTCAAGTACCGTGCCACCTCTGCTTCTTTTGGTGTCATTGTATCAGGAAAGTGTAACTTTTCAGCTACTGTTTTTGTAGTAGGTTTCCGCTCACTGTACATTTTTGTCAGTTTTTCAGGGTTAAGTAGCATATGTGGCTGTGAAATCTCCCGGCAGCAGTCAATAACAAACATTGGCTTTTGGATTATTTCTTTGTGTGCTAGCTCGAGCAATATTTCAGGTAGGGTTTCAGACCTGATTTTTCTGTGGCATTCATAGTTAGATAGAAGATCCGTGATCTCATCAGTATTGACAGAATCAAGGTTAACAAGTGCCTTGCTGATAACATTTTGCTCATGGGAGCTGAAAAGCTGGAGAAAACTTTTGATTAGGTCACTGTAAATCTTCCCAAAAAGCATTTCCTCAAGAAACGGAGGGGCAAGTTTAAGAGGCAGGTGCCCACAATCTTGAAATCCCTTAACAAAGATCCTTCCATGTTACTTCAGTAAAGTCATGTCTAAGAAAAGGCACTTTATAGGTGGTTCCCAGGCTACACCTTTCATAAAACTCTCCCCAGAAGCTAGTGTAGACGTCTTTGAGTAAACCTGAACCACTACCCTTCTCCAGCCTGTTGTCTGGCAGAAAACGCTTAACTTTATTAGTTTTGCGTAGTATATCATCATTTGAAAAAGCTTCTATCATTTCACTGAAGCTGTTTGCATGGTGTAAGACTAAAGTCACCTCTGGTCTGATGCTTTGTGGACTGGGTGGGGGCATAGCATCAGGCTGGTAAATGAGTGTGTCACTGAGAGAATTCTCATTATTAGTTGGGTCTGGGCCAAATGTAATCTCTGGGTCAGAGTTGTTAGCATTCAAAACAGAAATACTCTCAGCATAATCTGAAGTATCCAGAGTTAAAGCTACTGAACCATCAACATGAAATGTTGCAAAATCTGTATCATTTTCTGTATAGGCTAAGCCTGTGCTCATGTCCTCTGAAAGAGTATAGACCTCTGGATGCATCTCGGGTAACAGTTGTTGTGGATTATTAATAGCTTCTGGGTGCTCTTCATCTCAGGTGTATCATCATCAACATAATCATCATTCACAATCACTGTTTTGGGTTGGGTTGCCAGATAAAACCTCAGTATTGGTAGCTTCACAGAATTGTATATGTCTTCTACAGACATATGAGGTACGGAGTTTTGTTTAAAATCCCAAACATCAAATTCAAAATCGGTCTCAGTGCCTTTGTTAGATTTCTCCTGTGGAAAAAACAAGGCTTTTCCTTGTTCTAAAATGTCATTAAATCCTGCCTGGGTGCTGATGGTAACCTTTCTTGTCCCTCCTCCTTGTTTTGCTCTGACCTGCTTTGTTATTTTATTTTCAGTGTGGATCCAGCCTATTTCAGTTATTCGGTTAAACTGTTTAGCTCTTTTTATTTGTTTTGTTAGATGGTCCTGGCTCTTCTTCCCCAGTTTGAGTTTGCTTTCTAGCTTTCAGTTTTTCCCTGAGTTTCTCAAAAAGTCCCTGTTTCGTTTTGTTGAGTGTGGATGAGATTTGCAAAAATTTATCAGTGCAATTCTGTCTCCATAGGATGGCAGGTGATCCTCCAAATTCTGCATCTTCATCAGCAAAATGACTTCTCTGTCAATCTGCAAGCAGTGCAAAAGAATAAAAGTGTTGGGATCAAACCATTTTGATTGGAAAAATAAATGGACGTAATTGTTAACAGTGAAACAAAAGTGGCAAGTAATTGATTTGTAATGTAACTTTATAGGTGCATGTAATGGCCCAACTACAGTAACATCTAAACGTAGCCCATATGATATGAGGATACATTTTACAAGAAAATCCAATCCATTTGGTGACTTCTTCTGAGACCTGACGCCTTCTTAAAAATGCCACTATATCAGAAATGGAATCATTCACTATGGATCTGTAAAAGACAAGAAAATATGCCTAATAATTATCTGTCCATTTATTGTCTCTCTTTTAATTATGCACTAATCACAGCATAAAACCTATTAATATCATGATATTCACATCCAAAGCAAGTCTTCCTCCAAAACTGGAAATGGCCAGATCCAGAATCCACTGTAAACACATGCCATGGTGAATGGAGATATTCAATAAACGCATAATTATAGCTTTTAATAGTGCCCTGCTTAAATTTATGCTTTTGTCCGCTAGCACTCGTATGGGGGCCCCCGACTATAGCCAGCTGACTCCCAGTGGAGAGGGCCAACACACGGGGACAGTTTGCAAACAGTGACCTCCTGTATTCTTGTGGATACAACATTCACTATTTTGGTGTTGTGCGTCATGGTGCATGGAGCTGCCCGGATTAGTCTTGGTTGTATGTGGGGAGAGAGATGGGTCAATTGCGGATAAGCATAGTAGGGATAGTGCTGTCCACGCAAGTATGGAGCGAGCGCATTCCCCCGGGGATGACCGGTGCTGTGTTGGTGATGGTGTTGGTCATCCGCTCGATCCCTTCCCGTGCGCTCCTCATCCCCACGTTGTGCTCGCTCTGTGCCACATCCTTCTTGGACCTGGTCAGCGAGAACAGCCTGGTGCGGGGCTATCCCGGAGGTCACGCTTACCTCGTGATGGGCTTGTCTAAACCAGGTTTAAAGGCTTTAATGCCAAACCAAACCAGGTCCAACGCAGCATACAACCAAGACGAAATTGGCTAGGAGCAGCTCCATGCGCCATTACATTTAAACTCGTGAACCCATAAGTTCAAGGACCACATATGAACAACGATTGTTCACACATGTGTGGACACATGTGAACAGACTCTTTATTCTTGTAGCGCCCGCATCATTTATTTTATTTAAGTGACCCTTATACTCCGTTGTAAAGCCCTGATCTCAGTGCTATTGAAAATGTATGGGCAGACCTGAAAAGGCATGGGTGAGCAAGGCAGCCTACAAACTTGGCTCAGTTACACCAGTGTCAGGAGGAATGGGCCAAAATTCCTGCCAACTATTGTGATAAACTTGTGGAAGGATATCCAAAACATTTGTCCCAAGTCATACAGTAAATAATTGACTTAAAACAGGAAAATTTAGTCAGTGAAAAAAAGTATGTGTCTTTTTATATATCGTATGTAAACTTCTGGTTTCAACTGTCAGTTAAATGCATACTGTGAAACATTCTTGGCAAAGCAGTAGCACCTCAAAGGACAGAAGCAGGGGGTGGACCGCAAAAAAGTTACACTTTTGACCTGAAGTGGAAATGTGGGTTTAAAACATATAAAAGATGAAATTATATCATAACTAGATGTTTCTGCAAATATTCTCCCAGAAATGGGATTGTAATAATTGCCCTCCATTTGCCGCGGTTGGCTGCGGCATGGCTCCCTGCTAGCTCCTGTACTTAACATACACAGCGGGGGGTTTTTGAAGAGAGAGAGAGTGGGGCTAAGGGAGCAGTTGGGTTGATCTGAATCCAGGACTGAAGGTAAAGTTAGCAAACGCAATGAAGCAGAGATGCAGCCGTGATCTATTTTTTAAAGAAGTCCCCACTCCCATAGCATACAATTCTCTAAATGACACTTGTACACTAGTTGCAATGCAAAGTAATACTAGAATACTTAGAGACACAAACTCCAAGCTTTAAAAGTAATTAACAGTGGTAAACAGGACAACAAAACATGATCTCACCTGGATCTGCATTACCCAGCCATTGTATTAATTAATTTTAAGCAAGACATCTCAAGTCACCTTACTCGCCTATGTATGAATGTGGTGTGTGAGTGATGGGGGATGGCCAGAGGAGCTGTAGGTCAGTCTACCCCGGGGCAGCTGTGTCAACAGCATGAATAATGCATGAAATTGTGAAGTGACTTTTGAGTGCTTGGAAAAGCACTTTACTAGTGTTAAAAAAAAAAAAAAAAAAAAAAAAGGAATTCTGTGAACTGGACAAAAGTAGAATTTGGTTTTCTTTTGCTGTGGACCCTTTACTGGGATCCAGAACACACACTTCTCCAATACTTAATGAAGATGTGAGTTTGGTCACTGGTAAATCTCCCCAAGTTCAGATGGCCGTGATTGACAGGTGTATTTTAGTCAATCAGAGGCACGCATAATCCGTCCATATCAAAAAAAAGAAAAAACATCACAGGGGATTGAAATATTTTGCGTTTTCTGTAGAATCAATGAGCAAAGCACTAAACTCTGTTAATCTGAGGTGAGAGAAATGTAAATTTGTTTGCAAATGATGGGTGACCAATGAGCTCCTTCGTTTCACATGTGTCATTGAAATAAACAAATCTGATTGGACAAACATGTTTGGTTCTGGCTACAGATGCAACACAGGGTGTGAGGACCAGACTGATATCTATCTGTGTAAAAAATACAGAAAGATATCATTCTGGATTTGCCAAGCAAATGGACCCTGCGTGGATGACATGAGGAACTGCATACGAGTGTGTAATAGTATTAGTCATTATTATCTGTAATGACTAATACTATTACACAAATAAACATGATATTAAATTCCAAAGTATTTTATATTATGTGTCCAAATTAACTGGAAGAAGGCAAGAAAATGTGGCTACTGTATAATATATATATATATAATCTGCAATAAAAATGTGATTTGTGTTGCACATGCTATATATTATATGTCAATTAGCAAATTAGCATTTTAATCAATTCAAGTAAACATACTTTGAGCTTTGCTTCTCCACTTCTTCTATAATGCTGCACATTCAAATCGCATTGACCTTTAATTTTTTATTAATAATAATTTTTTTATTATTGTATTTCATTTAAGTAAAGTACATTGAGTTTTACTGAACACTAACTTGAAAAGGCATTATACACCAGACTGGTGTGCTGACCTCTTCATTTCATAAACAACTTCTGAAGGCTGGCAATGCACGGAAAATATTGGAGTGTTTACCGTCTGAATCAAGAGCAGCAGATGTCAGTGTTTCTTCTTGACCCTGAACTAAACTTGTTTCTTTCAAGTTAATCATGAATTAGTCAGAGAACAATACGGTTTCATTGCAGTGTTACTTCCTGGTTTTCAGCCAATAAAAACACTTTTAATTGGATCCAGACACCTTTTTGACCCTATTTACTTTATTACATGAGAAACATAGGGTACAGCACCTTTAAATGTCAGAGCTATTTTTAAAGGTGCACTATGTAACTTTCTGGTGGAGGGTCAGCCACCTGCTTTTCTTCATGTAGATGTCTGGAATGTTCTACAGTATGGCATTAAACATATCTATGTTGCATTAAATCAATTACAGGTGTTTATTGATCAAAAGTAGCTTAAAAATCATGCATTGTTACTTTGAGCAGGGTCACTTCTCCACAGATCTGACTGACAATTCGACCTGCTGCTGTCGCCTGCTTCTCCCCGTGGTGATAAACGTGGCCTATACTGTGGAGGATTCACAAAGCAAAAATCCGCTGAAGGCTGGCAATTCACAGAAAGTATTGGAATGTTTACTGTCTGAATAGAGAGCCGCAGATTCTCAACCCTGAACTAAGCTTGTTTAGTTCAAGTTATTCATGAATTAGTCAGAGAACAATGAGGTTTCATCCACACTCTGGCAATTTTACACAACAACAATAAACCTACAGTGTCCTCGCATCATCAGCCTTGGAAGCTTGGAAGTTGTTTAAGTTTGTTTATACATTAGTTTTGCGTGCAGACAATGTGCATTATTGGGTTTCACATACTATTTTGTACACTATAGCCACTGTATTTTATTTGCTACAATTTAAGTGGGTCTAAACACCTAAACTCTGTCCACAAACATGTGTCAAACAGAGCTGCTAAACTGGGCAGTGCCTGTGGATTAAAGGAGAGACTGAGGAAGTAGAGCGGGCGAGGTCTGCAGGTATTAGGAGCAGTGTGATTGGTCGAACAGGTATCCACACTTTAAACTCCGCCCCTGCAGCCAGGTGTTTGTAATCAGAAATCAAAAACGCCTGTCTGTAATCAGGAGAGTCGTGCGTGATGTCACCAACTACTGAAATTGCAGAAGCCACTGAAGGCAGCGCAAACTTTGATTTTTTAAAGCTGCAAATTTACCCAGTTTGCACTGAAAAATGACTAGGAACAGAAGACAATACGAGTAAACCATCATATGCACAGTTTAATAGCGAAAAAACTGGATTCAGTATCTGGCCCCAGTATAGATATGTATATACTGTGTAATATCTGCATCTAGCGATAAAGCGAGAATCAGGAAGTGTGCAATTAGCATGTTAGTTAGTAAAAGCTAAAGTTAAATCTGTCAACTGGACAAAAAGTTGTAGCATGTTAGTTGTTGTTTGCATTCCAGTGTAGGCAGAGTTGTGGAAAGCACTTAAGAAATATGTGAATGTGAAATATTGAAATCCTAAGTAGTCTGCTAATGTTATTCTTTTTTCGCTAATTCATGTAGGCAATTTCAGCACAGAAATTTGAAAGTTTGAAGGTCTCTGGAAGAAACTTTGTAGAGAATGGTTTCACTCCTCCACATTGTAACATGGTTTATAGCTCTAAAAGTCGTTTTTGTATTTGTATTTTTTTTTTTTAATCAATTTTATAATGTTGTATCATCATCAAAAACATAACTGTAGTTATGTTTTGTTTCATTCACACATATTTAACAAACAAATCTTGTTTCATTCACACATATTTAACACACAAAATCCTGCATTTTTCGCTCACTGTTCCACCTTGTGATGTCATCAAGTGGTGATACAGGAAGTGCTCCACTGTGTTTTTAAATCATTTTGACAATTTGCAACCCCGGAATTGCCTAACTTTGAAGCTACAGCTATTGTTTTAGACTTGTTGCCTTGAAATGCAAATACATTCTACCATCAGATACTGGAGACTTTCTCTGTCAATCTGAACTGAATAAAACATAAAATTAGAACATTTTTAACACCTTAAGCTTATTCTAGTGTTGTAAAGTATAAATGTAGTCATACTGATTGAAAATTAATGAAACATATTTTGGTCTAAAGTAGCCATACAAATCCATTTCTTACTTTTTCTTATGAATTTTGTGTATTTATTTTTGTTTGCTCAAAGCCGAAGCTTGAACTTGAAAACTTTAGACAGGATGTTACCACGAACATGGTAAAAATAACTCCTCAAATCATACAAAAAGTACTTTTTACTTTTCAGTCCAGTTAAAAAATGTAATGGAGTAGAAAGTACAGTTACCTGCTCTCAAATGTAGTGAAGTAAAAGTAAAAAGTATCCACTTTAATTTTTAGGTATCTGTATTTTACTTAAGTACAGTACTATTTGTACTTCATTACCTTCCACTACTGGAAATTGACTACTGTTAAAGTCGGATTTATTGATCTAATTTGTCCCAAGGTTTCAGGAAATTACATCTATTTTGACCAGACCCTCTGCATTCAAAGTTGGCTGCTAAAAATTCAGGGATTCTTAATTAATGGACAAATTCCTACAAAGGCCTTGGTAAATTAGGCTGCATGTATTACCGGGTGTCTTGCCTAGGGCACCAAGTAAGATAGAGCCAGCACTGTATTTTGTCAAGTAGTTTTGTTTTCTTTTCTATTTTTCTGCAATAAAAACCCCTGGAACTGAATAAATGCAAGACCCACCAGAAAGGTTATGTGGTACGACTATAAGCTGCAGTAAGCCACAACTTTAGCTCTAAAACTGAGTGGTGGTTCTATAGTTGGAACGCTCACAACAAGGTGAGATTTGTGAGGAATGTAAAGTGCTGTGTGTCCATGTTTAGAAGCCAATAAAGGCCACACTAAAATGAACTTGCCACACTCAAAATGATAGTTAAATGTCCTACGTTACACAAAACTGACTCTTGTGAGCTTTGAGCCATGTTATAATGCTGTAACCTCATCAAAAACATACCTGGAGTTTTGTTTCATTCACACATGTTTACATCTTCAAAGCTGAAAATCTTCTGCTCCACCTTGTGATGTCATGTAGTGGTAGTTTTCAAGTTAACCGCGACCTATTACCTGTTGTTTAGTAGAGATTGGCAATTCCAGGGCTGAAATCATCCAAATGATTCTAGTGAAGGTGTGTGGAGTTTAAGACACAGTGGAGCACTTCCTGTATTGCCACATGACATCACAAAGTAGAACAGAGTGTTTTCTGTTAGCTAGAAGAACCCATCCTAAATATGCAGGGTTTGTGTGTTAAACGTGTGAATGAAACAAAACTCAACTCCAGGTCTGTTTGTGATGAGGAAACAACATTATAACTTAGATCAGAAAATAGCGTAATATGTGCCCTTTAATCAGTCGCACCAATAACATGCCATCATTGTTCAGATGTTTTATTTTTTTTGTCATGACAGTCAACTAAAATGTTAACTTTTAGACTTAGACTTAACATTACAAAATAAGTTCTTCATCCATGAGCAGCTCGGTCAGAAGTGGAAGTTTTGTGATAAGAGGATTTCCACGCTTTGGGATCAGAACGCAAAAGCAAAACAAAAACTTGCTGAGAGAAACTGTGGCACCAGAGTTTTGTGTGCACAGAGTAAAGAGGGATTGAATGCTGCTAAGTATTTTTAGAAACTGGCAATAATAGACAGTCACAGAACATACTGGAGGATTTTGAATGAGAAAAATCTGGTGGAATTATGAAGGCGATCTTTCCCGCTGAAAATGAGTCTGGTTCAACTCAGGTAACCAGCATAAAGTATTAGTTAAAGTGACTGTAAGAAACTAAAATGTCCACTTTAAGAGTCAATTTCCAACTCACATCTGTCATACAGCAAAGTACACCAATTAGGGTGACCACTTGTCCCTCTTTGGGTTGTCCTGCACAGACATTTAAGCCCCTGTCCCACATCCCACTTATTTAAAAAAAAAAAAAAGTGCCACTTTTTATTGATGCCATGGACTGCATAAAATATTTGATTTACATAGAAAGAAAACATTTTTTTTCCTCAGAAATAAATTAAGACTTTTTGGGTGTACTGGTTTCAGGGTTGCAACGTGTTGGTACCTATTGCTATCATAGACTGTATAAAGAAGTAGGCTAAGGGAGTGGGATGTCAACCATCGCGTTTGGCTCCAGGAAAATGAAGCTCATCGAGGCCAGCGGTAGGTAGGGGTGAATTTAGAGCCGAGTTCCATATTCTGACCATATCATCGCAACCAAAGAGCCAATCTGGAGCAAGGCTGTTGAAGGTAACACCCCTTTGGCAATGCTGTCAATCAAACCTGTTGCTAACGCTAGCGGGAGCGACCTCGGCGGAAAATGGCAGCTCATTGGTCTGTTATTAATGTTGATTTACGGACAAAATGGCGAAATAAAAGCACCAGGATCATGTAGAGAATTTTAAGACTAAAATGAGCCTGACAACAGCAGTTACAGAGAGAGGGACGACAGTTTTTCAATAGAAAGAGAGAGTCGATGGAGCCTATGCTCACTTCCTATTTGGCTTTGCCCATTTATATATACTGTCTATGAGTGCTATTCGAATCTTCTTCTACTTGATAAAAACTGAAAATCATATGATGTTGTTGCAGTTATTATCTTTGAGCATAAATTTCCCAAATCCATCTTTCCATGTCCCACTACATTCAACAACAACCTCTTTTTCTACAATTAGAGTGTGAACTTAAAGGCCTTGCACCCATTTTTTTTCCCATGTATTTGAGCAAAATTATTGAAAAAAAAAAAGTTGTATAAGCAGCTCTTTGCTTGCTCTTTTGCTTTCTGACTTGTCCTGTCTGTATCTAATTATAAAACTTTATATTGTCCAATAATCAGGAAGTGCTAGTTGTTATTAGCATTACCATCACGGCAAAACTCTGCACTAGTCTCAAAGTCAAAATTGTGAAAAGCGCTTATGAACTAAGCGCGGCAAGTGATTGGGATGCTCGGAATGCATAAGGTAATTGAGGAATAACTTGGACCACCGAAAACCGCTTAAATTAACTAGTTCTGTTTTTCACATTTTTAAGTAAAAATCAGGTGCAGCGCTACATAACACTAGTAACATTCATGGCATCAAGTATTACCACCAAAGCAGCTTAATTTTACTTGTGCGCGCCAAAATCAGCAAGATCCATGACAAGCGCTATCTTAAATTTTTTGTAAACACACCTAGTATTGCGATCGAAAAACAAAGATGTTATTCGCGTGTCTCAAAATAATATCTAAAGGCCAATCATTGCCGCTTGCCTTTTTTCACTTGATTTTCTGCAGATTGGACCTGGTCAAGTGTTGATTTACACGTGGTTGTGCACAGATTTGGTTTGGTTTTATGCTGGTTTGGACGTGTGTTCCCTGATACCACAGCTAATTCTGCAGTGCCATTATAGACTAGGATCTCCCAGCATGTGGACAGTAGCGGTGAAAATCATTGCACTCAAAACCGCTTATGTTTAATTTGCTACATGTCCGCACTAGAGTATCGACCATTCTCTTCAAAGGTATCCATAGTAACGAACCTTCATCTTACATTTATGGAGCAGGAATTATACTTCAGACACTTTAATTAAACTGAAAAAAAATCCATGCAAGCAGTTATTGTTTTCAGACTCATTTCAACTTTATTCACACTCCTTTTCCATCCCCCAAATATATATATAAGTCCCCTAAGACAGCCTGATGATTTTCTATGGCGAAACCAAGTGATAATGTTCAAAGTGAGAAGGAATTTTCAAACTGTGAAAGGAGGAAATGGGTGTTTAAATCTATTTAATTTACTAGTTTACTTATTATTACTTATTACTTCTCAGGCATGAATTTTCTGACCGCTATTACACCTTATTCCGAAAGTTGCCGTGGGCATCGCCATTGTCATTCAAGTTGTATTATTTTGCATGGGGCTGCTACAAACTATAGAGCCGTTTTAAAGCCTCCCAGAGAATCGATGCATTCTTGACTTGTTGATGCATATGAACATAGAACGTTTTACACAAATCAGCTTACCTTGTATCATATTTTAGCATAAAACTTTTCTCAAATTCTAAATCAATGGGATTGCTGCTTAACTGGAAGTGCCACCACAAAGAAAGTGTGGTTTAATAGCATTTAGAGGCAAAAGTGGGTGGGACAGAATAAGGAACGGCTTTTTCAGACAGAAAAGTGAAGCAGAGTGGTCCGCCCTTGCACAGCCAATCAGATCTCATCTCAAGTATCATATAGTGACTCACATGGTCAATATGGTTTGGGGCAATACATATAAGACTAATACAAAACTAATCTTCACCTTGGAAAAAAGGCAATAATAGCAATCACATTTTCAACTTATAACAAGCCAACCAATACATTATTCATAAACCTTTACCCGGACATTTTATGATTGAGTGGACTTTAACACACTGGAAATGTGTTCTCCCAAAATCTTGCAGAATATGTTCAAAATACAAGATAGCCTATCTAAGCCTATTCGTGCAGTTGATAGATCTTCTCTGACGGAGGAGCCTGTTTGCTGCAGACATCATCTACATTTATCAGGGAATCTAAACACATTTGTCGCCACTCCTATTTCTCGCATGTTTGGTAATCGGCAACTTTTCTCTGACACTTGGCTCAGAGAAAACAGTGGATAGCCATCGCAATGCATGACGCATCCTCTGCTATCAGCCAACAGCGCATCCGGAAATATTCTCGTGCCAACCCAAATCCCGCCCACCTGTTCTTCAACTTTTGCCGTGCTCCCAACCACGAGCAAAGATTTGTTCTGTGGGCCACGGTATAAAGTTGGGCAGTTGCAATGGCATGATTACATTTTACGCTTAGTTTTTTGAGAATCATATTGTGCATCGCTACCATGAATCTATTATAAAAATCTCTACTTTGGCCCCGTCTTTTACAGCAACTTTACTAACATGATATCCAATACCAAAAGCATCCACAAAAGAAGGAAACCAGCATAATAATTAGTCAATTTGCACAAAAGCGTAATTTCAGGAAATCTTAAACTAATCTATAAGCATATAGCCATTACACTGATGCAAAAGAATATGGCTTTGCCGTCTGCAAATATGGACCATCTTCTAACACTCGCATTATTCTCCAATGTAATCTCCAGCCACTCTGATGTTTCTGTTGTGAGCAAACAGCTGTGCATTGATCAGTTCACAACTGGTTCACGGCCATGTCGTTTGCCTGAAAAACTGACCAGATAAAAGTGTGAATTCTGTGAGAACGTGCAAGAATCTCAAGTGGTGGCAAAGCGAGTAAAATATGTTCTGCTTATATGCTGAATTCGGTGTCCTCCCTCGATGAAGACCTATGTTTTCACGAAAGCTTAGAGACGTGCCGATGTTTATAAAAAAGAAAATCTGAACAAATATTATGAAATCTTGTATATCTGTATAAAGGGGTAGATTATTGGAAGTGTGGTACTGACATTTTTGTTTTCATCTTGCGCTATAATAGGGTTGTCAAAAGTAGGTAGCAAGTACTGAGACTTTCCTGAACAGCTTTAGATTAATCTTGAGCTGTATCAGAACAAGTATAAGACCACATAGACTGGTATACGCCCATGGACCACTATGGAACACACCTGGACGACTGAGGGATTACACAGATATAAGGCCACATGGTAATATAAAAGAAAGTACTATTATTTATTATTATTTTGTCTGAAGAAAGCAAGTTGGTTTTTTTTAGTATCATCATGGTTTCGGAATCGTTACTGAGTATCAAATTTATTCCCTAGTATTGAAATCGACTTTGACATTTTTGTATCGAAACACTATGTTTAGTTTTTTGCATCTGTTACTGTACATTTTCATTTTGCTTTTTTCCTGTGACTATTAACTGGTTTCTAAATGATGCCATGACACCGAGGATAGGCCTAATAATCTTATGCTTCAGCCTACACCTTTTTCGCCTTGTTGCATGTTAAATATTATTATTATTTCTGGAATAAGTTCAAATACACCTGTGACCGAAATAAATCAAACAAACAAAATGGCTCTTCCTTCCATGTCTAATTAGATGAAGATGTGTAGTGGTCTATTTTTTGTCACAAGTTGTTTTTACTTTACACTTTCTAAGGGGAAAAACATCAAGTCATAAATGCAGCTACTTGGACGCTCAGGCTAACTGTGAAAAGTGACAGAACATATTGTCCCTATCAGAAGAGGGTGACAGTGACTGGTGCGAATGTAGCAGGCACATCCCTCTCCCTATGTTCACTGTGGAGAGGGCCGTCTGTCCAATCAAAACTCCTCAAAACAACCCTGTATTCAGATTAGGGTGAGCACCTGTCCCTCTTATGGTTGTCTCACTTAGGAGATGTATTGTTTGGTTACCAATTGCTATATTATTTATTATTATATTTTATTTATTTATTTATATCTTTTTAAAGAATA
>KN484360.1:4992-15386 GCA_000787095.1 Periophthalmodon schlosseri
TCCCTACTTTTTGAAATGTAGTCTGTTTGAGTGTAGCGACAAGAACGATACAGACACTCAGACTCAACAAACGCAAACTGGTCAAACTGGCATCAAATCCGCCAAGTCGAAAGAATCTATTACTCAAAATGACCAGTCTGATCAGGGCATTACATCTGTGGACAGTAAGAGCAACAATATCGATGAAGAAATCACTACATTACTACAGTCAGAAACACAGTGTGAATCAGATGAGCACTCAAGTGACTCAAGCTACTCATTTAAAATTGACGTTTTATGCCCAGAAGAAGCAAAAGTTATCTTTGAACAAATGGACCGCAACAGCCCACAAAAGGTGGAGCCTCCCATATCAGAAGAAACTGCGCCAAATTACCAAAATGTGCCCGTGAAGCAAGTGTGTAATGCAACTACATTAGAGATGGTCTGTTGCATTGACAAATGGAAGGAGAAATTTTTGGGTTTGGCTTCAGAGGGGAAATGCAAGTGCAAAGTAGTGTCAAATCAAGACAAAGAACCACAATCACTCAAAACAGATGACAGTAGTTCGTCTATGGTGATTTTTGACTTGACAGAAGATCATGTCATTTCTACAGTTCCTCTCAGTTTACCACGAGACACACAAGAAGGCAGTAGTCCTAACTCAGTTATAGTTTTGAGTGAAAGTGATGATGAAAGCCAAGTCTCTGAGACCAATCAAACATCCCATTCGAACAGCACTAATGAACAAGACTTGGCCACATTTACAGGAAGCTCTCTCATTGCAAGCCCAGACAAAAATGCATTACAAACTTTGATCGTACACGAGAGGGAAGTAGCTAATAATGAAACTGCTTGTGAAATGAAGGAACACAAGGAGGAGTGCAGAACAGGGAAAGAAGATACTGTAGCTATGGTGGCAGAGGAAAAACAAAAGCCCTCCACCTTACCACCAGTCAGTCCTTGTGATGGTGCACAGAAACATGGCAAGAAACCCATCATGGACACTTCTGATGCCTCATTATCGCATCCCTCCAAAAAACGCAAATTTTCATCTCATTTAAGATCACAGACTTTGACTGAGAGCTTCTCAAAATGTGCAAGCGTCGAATTGGCGCTATTTGGCCCAAGGCAAGGAAAATGCGCTCCCTCAGGCACTCGGCGAAACCGTATTTTGTTTGACAGGACTCAGCAGCCTCCTGAAAGGATTCACGTTAAAATGAACTCTTCAACAAGTGACACTCAAAGCACAGGGTCTTTAAGCAGCAGCTCTGTGAAAAGACGGATACATGAAAACTGGAGGAAGAGCTTCCCACTGCCCGCAATTAAAATTAAGAAAAACAGTAAAAATTTTGTTATAGTTGGTGCAAGGCCTGTGAAGCGCAAAGGTGTGAATTCAAAAAGAAAAGTGAATGAGTCTGATGATGGTCTATGTCGTAAAAGGAGGAGAACCCGCACCGTCTCAAAATCTTTGACTTTACGCCACAAACCTGAGGATGTTGGGGAGTTTGAACAACAAAATGTTCTGAAATTTAACGTGTTGCCAAGTTCCTTCAGCTTTGAGGAAGGGTCAAAGAACGGTGATTCCGCTATGGATTCCACTGCAGGTAACGCGGGTCTCCCAAGTAAGATTTCTCCCAATAAGCTCTAGAATAATATTTAAAGTATGTATTTTTTATCAACAGATGAGAAAACGGTTGCTGAAAGAGCGAAGGAAAAGACTCAAGTTTTAAAGACGCAAGGTAAGAGGGGTGACAGCTTTAATCTAGCAAACTGTGTTATAAAAAATTAAACGAAAAACTCTGCAATGCTGCTTTATAGGAACCTGGCGTGATGACTCCAGGAACAAGTCTCCCACACAAAGCCCAACCTCAGCCCCTAAACCCAGCAGTCTGTTTCAGGAGTATCAGAGGCGACACAAAATGAAACAAAAGTCCACGGATGACTGACATGACCTTAAACCCACCATTGTACTTAAACTGACTCTTTTTGTCAATCTTTTGTTTACGAAAATGACCCAAATAAGTTGTGAATTTCCAATGTTTACCTCTTTAAATGTTTGATATTCAAACTTGTAAGATATAACCATTATTACCTCATTTTGTATGACTTTCATTACTTTTTATTAATTTTATTTTTCTAAATAAATAGATTCAAAAACGTATTGTCCATTTTATTGTCACTGTGTATTTCATATTTCAACAACTAGAATTTAATTATTACAGCATTAATAGTTGATGGTATGTGTTTTCTAATTAGAAATTACCCAGCAGTTGTGTACGGGGTGCAAGGACAACAGACTATGGCACTATTGGTTCCCTGTAAATTTGTCGAGTATCTTTGTTCTATATTGAATGTAGAATAGACTGCTACTGTGAACCAGTATCAGGCCGTCACGATAATAACTATATCGACTTATCCTTATCGTTCAAAATATGAAAGAGTATATTTTTGGATATCATTATTTATTTTCTTTGCAAAAAATTGGGAGATTTTTGTTATTTTTGTTGTATTATAAGATTTAAGCGGTAGAGGTTTAAAAAAGTCACTTCTATGGCTTATATTCTGCTATCTGTCTATTTACAAAATGGTTCACTGGAATTATCCTGTTTTATGGTTATTTTGTCAGTGGCATAAAGTAGTTTTAATAATATTGTTTATTGTTGTTTCTCTGTGCTTCAAAATTTGTTATCGTGACAGGCCATCTTGTCTGTTGACAGTAGATCCAGAGCTCAGCATGACCTTCAGTACCAATCTATGGCCTTCGTCTCCTGATATCTATAAGTCGCCATAAACTAGACAGTTTTTCATGTGGAATAAAAATGTAAAAATGGTTTGGTTTGTGCAGGCAGATACTGTAACAAAAACAAACATACAACCGAGAGGCACAGAGATTTTATTCAGAACATTGTAGCATTCTGGTGTAAGAAAATATGCACAGTTACTTCTCTCGGTGGAGTAACGCCCTACTGTGGAACATTCCAGAAAAAATCTAATCAAAACATTTGAGTGAAGACATTTCGCCGCTCATCCAAGCCGCTCCTTCAGTTCTGGTCAGATTGCTGGTGGACGCTGCCTTATATCTGGAGGGAGGAGCTAACGATACTGAAACTAACACACCTATTGTTTACAGTTTCTGTTTGTTTATTGGATCATACCTGGATGATTGAGGGATTGTACAGACTTCTCCAAGGAGACACAAGCAGGTGGCAGGCCCTCCACCAGAAATGTTACATAGTGCATGTTTAAAGTCTAGGCTTGTAGCACCAAACACTGCTGTAGATTAGACCATAGTTCTCCTCTCTCACTGACTGTGGTAGTTCATACTGGGCCAGGTGATGCAGATGCTGATGAATGTTGTGCCCCTCAAACGCTGCTCTGCCTGGGTCTCCGATAAGCACTGTGGTTCCATGAGTTTTAATGCAGATATCCAACCAGGCGTGCAGAGCTGTAGCCAGATTCTCATCATAAAACATGTCTCCCAGAAGAATCAGGTCAAAGGGCACGGGCTCCGAGCTTATCATGTTGTCGGACGAACACACGGGGGGCGCCAGGTTGTTCAGTTCTGAATTCATGATGGTCACAAGTCCTGCAACTTAAGACGATATAAATATGTATTAAAGTCACATTAAAGTAACTTGATAAAGATCTTTGCTGTAGGGATGATAATGAAAATACTGATGGGTTTCAGTTTCCTGTTATATGCAACATTTTGAGGACTTTTTCCCTTTCAAAAGATGGCAACAGTCATCAGTCTGAAACCCATGTATATTACCCCTGGACTTAATGTGGCTGTTAATATGTGTAATTTGTAGTGACGCCTCATTAAAACAAAACAGAACAAACAAATTCTAGGTGCTATTTTCTATGTATTTCTATGTTTTTAGAATGATGAAAAATTAGGGCCATAGCAACTGACAACTTAAAGAAAAATATCCTATATTTTCAATGGTGAAAAGTCCTAATTACCTATAACAGGAAGCTGAATCCATGAATTGAGACCTGGTTATTTGCAGTGGTGGAACAAGTACTTAATGCTGCTACTTAAGTAAAAGTATCACATGAAAAAAACTACTCAAGTAAAAGTATTTAAGTACATGCTGCTACTAAGTAAAAGTATCACATGAAAAAAACTACTCAAGTAAAAGTATTTAAGTACCCATTTAAAAATGTACTTAAAAAGTAAAAGTAAAAGTATTTTGCACAGGATTTGAGATCTAATTAAAAAAAGCTTGTAATGATTTTGATAAAGAATTGTGCTGAATTTTGTTAAACAGAAACAAATACATTTTTTTATTTGTATCTTTTTATTTGCTCAAATTATGAACTTGTTAAAAACAAACCCTCAGCCTTTTCAGCAGGTATCAAACAATAATAAAAAATACTTTTACTCAGTCCAGTTCAAAAATGTAGTGGAGTAGAAAGTACAGATATCTACTCTCAAATGTAGTGAAGCAAAAGTAAAAAGTATTTAAACTTTTGTAGAGTACTTTACTACTTTTGTTAGTTCCACCACTGATTAACGGACAGACAGAAGTGATTTACCAGTGTCAATATCGTTGGCAGTAACGTGCTTAGCGCCACACTTTTTGGCTACAATGGCTGAGGCCCCACACCCACTCCCCAGGTCCAACACAGCTTTGCCCCTGCATACATCTGGATTATCCATTATGTACCTATAAGACAAATGGAGCCGTCTACTATTGGCCTAAAAGCAACAAATCATCCGTTTCGTGACACAGTTATACCTAACCTCGAAACAGCCTGTCCGCCGGGCCAGTAAATTGCCCAGAATGGGTCGTTAAAAGGCCACAATTCTGGTCTTTCTTTCCAGAATCTGCATTTTGGGGTGAACAGTCTCAGGCGGATCTCAGGGGTCAGAGACTGGCCCCCCACTACTTCGGTGTTTTCCAAAATAAATCTTCGAATATACTCATCAGTGTGACAGCTACGTGCTCTGAGAAGTTTTCCAATTGATGTTTTAAAGACACGAAAAAGCACAGAGACGCCGGGGAGGTGCATGTTTACATTGCCCACGTGTCACAAACCCGCTAACATACTTTGTGTGGTATAAACTAAACGAAAAGCAAAAAAGCTACACAACATTTTGGAGATTATTTGCCAGAAAATAAATCACCAAAAACGTGTGTGCTTGATAATGAATAGAAGAAGAATCGCCTACTCCATAACTTAAACATTTAACCCGGAAACTTTTGAGCGTCGGACACATTCCTACACCTAAACGATCCCTCCGCTAAATCATTTAGGTTCCTAGTTCCTACTGAAAATAAACAGTGAAAATAGGCCACAGGTTTGTATCAACTTTTAATGCAAATAACATTCTCTATTTTAGCCTTGTTATGGGCTAAATAATAAAATGAAAAGTTACAAAACATTTGTGCGGTTTACTCTATAATGTAGCCGAGATCGCACACAGTTTGGTGAAATAGGCCTATTTCTGCGTGGTTATGACTAAATAAACCATAGACTGTCTGCAACTCATTATTATTAAGTTATTACGAAGCAAATCGACTGTAAGCTACAAACACGGCTACAACCACATCGCTAACTTTATCAAAAGTAGACGGGGTCCAGCGCCCCCTCTCGGTAACTCTCGGTAATTGAGCACCGTCCAATTAAAAAATCTTGACAGTAAAATGAGGTTATATGGAAGTAAAAATCGAAGTAATTATAAGCCCACGTGTTTTTGGAGTCATATTCTGCTCGAGTTTCTAAATATGATGCAACAATATCTCACTGACTGTCACCCATTTGGCTTTAGCTGCTACAGTGTGAAGTAAAAGTAAAGTGGGCCTAATTCACAAACTGTATAAAGAATATATTTATATATACAGTCTACGGCCCAATTTAAGAATCACTTATGTAAGAGTAAATAGGCCTAGATATCACAGTTAGGGTGACCAGACGTCCCTATTTAACTGGGACAGTCCCAGTTTTGAGCCCTGTGTCCCCTGTCCCAGCAGATTTATCCAAAAACATTGATTTGTCCCAGTTTTATACAAGAAATGTCCCAGGTGTCCCTATTTTTGACCAATCCCCGCCAAGAGTAAAGAGGGGGATATATTGTCATTTGTTTAACCAAAACACTAAAAACTGTGCTTGAACATGGCCAGAACACAAAATAATCTACTCAATTGCACTGACAAAAATCTCCACTATAAGGTGTCTACACTTAGCAGCGCGCACTACATCAAACTAGTATCTTGATTTACTGATGCTAAAGTAAATAACACGTGCAAACCAGTAGAGTGCAGACACACACACACACACACACATGCACTCACACATACATTGAGAGACAACACGTCAACATGCACAGTCCGTTGCTTCATTGTTCACTTTATCCATGTGGAACTCATTAAAACCCTTCTGACTTTTTGCTTCAGACTCTTGGTCCTCTTTGGCGCTTACATCAGAAACGAACATTCTTACAATACCAACTAAAAAGTGAGTCCAGAATAATGTGCATAATAATTACAAGCTCTTTTCACAATTTGATTATTACCAACAAAGTGTCCCAGTTTTTTTATTTTGAAAATCTGGTCACAATAATCAAAGTCATAACATGCTTTTTTTTTTTCAAATAAGATGTAAACCTATTGGGAGACAGTAGCTCAGTTGGTAGAGCGTTTGTCCGCTGATCCGAAAGTTGGCGGTTTGAATCCCGCTCTCGACATAAACATCATTAGTTGAGCGGTCAGATCCACTGACCCGCAGGTTGGCGGTGCAATTCCAGCTCCCACACATGAACGCTGCTGTTGTGTCCTTGGGCAAGACACTTAACCCCCCTCACCCCAGTGTCTGTGTGCACTGGGGTGTGAATGTGTGAGATCGCACACAGTTTGGTGAAATAGGCCTATTTCTGCGTGGTTATGACTAAATAAACCATAGACTGTCTGCAACTCATTATTATTAAGTTATTACGAAGCAAATCGACTGTAAGCTACAAACACGGCTACAACCACATCGCTAACTGTATCAAAAGTAGACGGGGTCCAGCGCCCCCTCTCGGTAACTCTCGGTAATTGAGCACCGTCCAATTAAAAAATCTTGACAGTAAAATGAGGTTATATGGAAGTAAAAATCGAAGTAATTATAAGCCCACGTGTTTTTGGAGTCATATTCTGCTCGAGTTTCTAAATATGATGCAACAATATCTCACTGACTGTCACCCATTTGGCTTTAGCTGCTACAGTGTGAAGTAAAAGTAAAGTGGGCCTAATTCACAAACTGTATAAAGAATATATTTATATATACAGTCTACGGCCCAATTTAAGAATCACTTATGTAAGAGTAAATAGGCCTAGATATCACAGTTAGGGTGACCAGACGTCCCTATTTAACTGGGACAGTCCCAGTTTTGAGCCCTGTGTCCCCTGTCCCAGCAGATTTATCCAAAAACATTGATTTGTCCCAGTTTTATACAAGAAATGTCCCAGGTGTCCCTATTTTTGACCAATCCCCGCCAAGAGTAAAGAGGGGGATATATTGTCATTTGTTTAACCAAAACACTAAAAACTGTGCTTGAACATGGCCAGAACACAAAATAATCTACTCAATTGCACTGACAAAAATCTCCACTATAAGGTGTCTACACTTAGCAGCGCGCACTACATCAAACTAGTATCTTGATTTACTGATGCTAAAGTAAATAACACGTGCAAACCAGTAGAGTGCAGACACACACACACACACACACATGCACTCACACATACATTGAGAGACAACACGTCAACATGCACAGTCCGTTGCTTCATTGTTCACTTTATCCATGTGGAACTCATTAAAACCCTTCTGACTTTTTGCTTCAGACTCTTGGTCCTCTTTGGCGCTTACATCAGAAACGAACATTCTTACAATACCAACTAAAAAGTGAGTCCAGAATAATGTGCATAATAATTACAAGCTCTTTTCACAATTTGATTATTACCAACAAAGTGTCCCAGTTTTTTTATTTTGAAAATCTGGTCACAATAATCAAAGTCATAACATGCTTTTTTTTTTTCAAATAAGATGTAAACCTATTGGGAGACAGTAGCTCAGTTGGTAGAGCGTTTGTCCGCTGATCCGAAAGTTGGCGGTTTGAATCCCGCTCTCGACATAAACATCATTAGTTGAGCGGTCAGATCCACTGACCCGCAGGTTGGCGGTGCAATTCCAGCTCCCACACATGAACGCTGCTGTTGTGTCCTTGGGCAAGACACTTAACCCCCCTCACCCCAGTGTCTGTGTGCACTGGGGTGTGAATGTGTGAGTGAATGTATGTGTGAATGGGTGAGTGAATGGGTGAGTGAATGTATGTGTGAATGGGTGAGTGGTTCCTTGATATAAAGCGCTTCGAGTGCCTTGAAGGTGGAAAAGCGCTGTATAAAAATGTGACCATATTGTCGTAACCCTATAGTCGTATATTACACCATATTAGCCTATTGAGTTCATTTGGATGAACTTAATTAGAGCTTAATGTTCTTTGTGCTTGATTGCAGATTATAGGCCTGCTGCCTTTGTCCTCCTCACCATAGTCTAAAGGTGAACATCACAGCCTGTGTAGCGCTGTGACATTTTGAACCAAGATCTGTGCAACATCTCTATATAGACTATTATTTGCAGAGTCCTGTACACAAACTTTTTTCTGTAAATTTTGTGTTGGCTACATAAAAATAAAAACAAACGAAAAATAAAACTACTTATTGCCATTTCATTTTTTTTTTTTTTTACTGGAAGCAGTTGTGGGAATTATCTGCAAAATAATACCAAAACATTCAAGAAGACTGTTGGTTTATTGCATTTGCACCGGTAAACAAAACGCTCCCACTACTGACAGACGGAGTTTGTGCTGCAGTGGGCCCAGAGCACAACACTTGGAGACTGTCTGAGGTCCAAGCCCTTCCCCAAGTACAATTTACATTCAGGTCAGTCTGGCCGGGCATTTGGCCTTCTCAGCTCAGACAGGTCACACCTTTACATTAGCATCTGAGTAGAGTTAAGGATAATCAAACAACAGACATGTGAACTCAAACAGGAGACATGTAAATGGAAAACACAAAGGTACTTATAGCCTTCTTGTGAGATTAAAGGATTAGACAGAGGAAAGTGTGGCTTGTAACACTTCTTACAGAAAAACAACGCACAAAACTAGAATTTGTACCACAGAAGCATTGCCAGTAACACGTCAACGACAATGACACACCAGCAGCAATGACAAAAGACACACCGAGCGACGCCATAATTGTTCCGAATGTAAAGTGCTGCTATGAGAGGAGGCTGAGGGTCAGAACGTTCTCATTGTTAGTCCTATTTATTCAGTATTTTAGCAGGTAAGTCCATTGAGAACACATTCTTCCTGGCCAAGAGGCAGCATAAAATACACTCACAAACACTCGCACATCAGTCATAATGTGAAACAGTGAATCAGAGCATGAGACAGTGAAACATTTGCAGATTAAATATATAAAAGTGTTAAAAGCATGTGCGCTCATCCTGTAAAATACTTGAGTTTTTAAGAGGTAAAAACGAACTAAGTTTTAAAGTCTGTTGTAGGTGGTTCCGGTCACTCGCCGGAGCTGTGGGTTAGTGATGTGACGTTCATCAACGAGTCGGCTCTTTTGAACGGTTCCTTAACGTGAACGGCTGGAACTGGATCTCATTTTTTAAGAGAACCAAATCTTTTTCTTTCTAATTTTTATGCATTTTTATACAGATAAACACTGGCCCAGCACAAGAATCAGCGCAGAAGCAGAGCAAGAAACACGAGTGAGACAAAAAAAAACGTATTTGGCATCGTAGTAGTTAGATCATTATTGTAGTGCAGTGTTTTATTTAGATTTTTCCTCATTTCAAAGGATAAACACTCTCCCTCTCTCAGTTTGAACTATTTTAAACACATCTGAGCCTTGGCCGTCTCTCAGTGATTATTTTGTTGTTAAAATTAGTTCTCACATTGGCTTCTGTCATATAAATGCATAGTAAAAGAGCCAGTCTTTGAAATGAACAGATCCAAAAGATTCGGATCCCCTAAAAGAGCCGAAAGTCCCATCACTACTGTGGATGTTTAGTAGTGAGCCGATTAAAGACTTGAACAACAACCGGTGTGTTTGGTCCTGTACTTTTTATACATCTGGGGCACGGGCACATTTTACTCATATACTCGTACACAAAGTAATTCAAAGTGCTTTACAGAATAAGAAAGAGATTAAAATCACAATACAACAAATCAAAACATAAATAATCATAAATAATCATCATAAAATGAACATTAATAGTGAAGACTTCAGAATAAAAACTTTTCAGTCACATGCAGCTAAACAGAACCGTTTGGAGCCTGGATTTAAACATTGTCAAAGTCGAGGCCTGTCTCACATCTTCAGGAAGAATGTTCCAGGTTTTAGCAGCAGAAAACT
>JACM01061338.1:0-11216 GCA_000787095.1 Periophthalmodon schlosseri
GCATTAAACATCTCTATTATGTATTCAACTACACATTTTATTGCTCGAAAATATCTTGGAAAAAAGACGTTCTGTGAGTGGGGGAGTATTTCCACAGATCTGACCTGTAACTTGGTCTGGTGGTGCCACTTTGTCTCGGTGCAAGAAAATATATAAGCTTAATATCATTTTGATGGTACAAAGGAATAACATCTCCACACAGACAAGCAGGAAGGAGAAAGCAATAACTCAAACTCAAAGAGGCCCCTGGTTCTTACTTTGGATGTCTGGATATTTGGCCATAAATAGTAACGCCCATCTGACTGTAGCTGCAGTGGTGTCTGTGCCAGCTGCAAACAAGTTGGTTACTGAGTATATCAGATTCTTCTCATGGTACTGAGTCTTCAAATTCTGTTTCTCCTAATGGAATTTTGGAATAGAAAACTGATTGTTTTTATATCAAAAATTGTCAACAATGCAGTGTACTTTTTCCAGAAATGGTGATATAACCTCTTCTTTTCTCTTTCGCATCAGAAACTCCTGAATCAGGTAGTGGCACTCCTCAATGATTTTATCCTCTGTCTTTTGCCCATCCCAAAGTCTCTCAGAGTAGTGAGAGCAAACCTTCTCATCTCCTTCCATGTTTCCCCATTGACAGAAATAATCCCTGAAAACAGCGTGTTTCAATTAACTGAAAGAGGTTTAATTTAATAGGATACAAAATGTTTATGTATTTAGGCAAAGTTGTGTAAGTCCCACCATGACCGTGAGATATATTGTGGAAGATTTTAGGAATGTCTCTGTCACCAAACTCCTCTGCAAATTCAACCAGAGCCTCTTTGACTGTTTTAAATCCAGCCAGCACCACCACTTTGTTTGGTCCAAAGTAGACTGTGAAGATACCCCCATATTTCCTTAAGACATAATATTTCATTCTGAATGAAGAGAATGACACATTATCTGCAACATAAATGTTAAGTTTACCTCATGAAGGGTAACAAAGGGTCTGCAACAGGTTGTCAAGCAGCGGCCAAGGCCTTGGTCCTGGTGGCTCTTTCCTCGATTTCCCAGCTGTGAGACTGTTGTTTATTATGTACAGAAGTAGGATGAGAGCTATAGTCCCCAACAGGGAGGTGGGACTGAACAAGTCTAAAGGATAATCCATCAGGACAGAGGCTTTTGTGCTGCTGCTGTTGCTGTTATGGCTGCATTGTGAAAACAAACCCAGAATGTCCATGTAAGACCTGTCCACACCCATTAGAACACAACAAAGACTGCCTGGGGAACTGAATCCTGCCCCTACAGGTGCAAAAATACAAGCTGGAATGTCATGTCATTATGTTGCAGTAAATATGTGAACCATTAGAAAGCTGTAGACTAGTCCTGTGTAAAATATAGCAGAGGTGGGACCAAGTCCTTGTTTTGCAACTCTCAAGTAACTCTCAAGTCTCTGACCTGAAGTCCAAGTCAAGTCGCAAGTCAAAAACAGCCAAGTCCAAGTCCTCTGTTCTAAGCTTCAATTTCAAGTCTTGGAACCAAAGTATCAAATACAGTTCCTATTTTTGAAATTGATATGCTTTTTACACTAAACTGTACCACTTAAAAATAGTCATGGTGACAAATAGGGGTATAATAATATAAAATCTAACAGTACATAATTTATTGCTAACAGAATCTTTTTTCCTTAGTGCAAATCATTACTGTCATAATCCAAATAATTACAATTTGAAAGTGCTTAATAACATTTTATTTTGTTATTTTGTCATGTAGTCAGCACTGAAATGGAGCAAAGGATATATAGTTCCCTCTGTGTTTTAACTGTTGCTGCAACAAAAGAATGGATTACAAGCTCCATTACGTAAATGCAATTTATTGTGACAGCTGCCAATTTTATTGTAAGACATTTGACAATATGATAACACAGTAATTCAGTTGTTGTTACATCCCTAGTGACAAATAGAGCAGGGGGGAGGGACACGTTCTAGTTTTTTTCCTGTAAAATTAACCCCCAAAAGTATCAACTGAATAGAAAAATTTGTTTTTTTAGAAGCATCAACTCATCTCAAGTCACAGGGACTCGAATCTAAGTGAAATCCCGAGTCACTGGCCTTCAAGTCAAAGTCAAGTCTTAGTCCATTTTATCAACTCAAGTCTCAAGTATTCAAAATAGTGACTTGAGTCCCAGTCATGACTTGCAAGTTCCCACCTCTGGAATATAGTATCAGAATTGTTTGTAATGTGATGTTGGTAAGAAATTCAACTCTTTAACATAGTATGCTTTTTCAGTTGGAAATATACATACTTTGTCTTTTTGTTGTGGAACAGAAAGCCTGAAAGGAGTGTTTATGACTGTTAAGCCAAGAACTGGACAAACCAGTTTGAGAAAGAATTGGGAATTCAACTGTTGTGGCCAACACTGTGAAGAGAACAGAAAATAATACCGACTCTGTGGCTGTAGAAATTGCCAAAAAAAAAAAAAAATCTCCACAATCTGTCCACTGCTTGGTTCAAATGTGTCTCTCTGGAAATAAGAATATCTGCCTCTGATTTTTGTTTGTCATGGCAGATAAAACTAGCATTTGACAAAATATGAATATATAGTCTTCTGCAAAAAAATTAAAAATAAATTCTTACTCAGACCTGCATAGTATTTGCATTCAATGTATTAATGTGAGTAATTTAAACAAGTCTCACCACTGTCCCCTCTCCCCTCATCTCGGCTCCGCCTCCCCTCTGCTACCACAGCAGCAGCAGACATAGTTGAGCCGAGGCTGAGCTCAGGCTGGGTTTGTGTGGGGTCTGTGCGCTTATATGTTATAGCCAGAATAATGCCAGAGGTAAATTTGCATTATTTATTAAACATGAAAAAGGTTGGTTTTCCCGTCTTTGATCTACTGAGAGAAAAATATGGATATACAATATATGCAGACCTGAATAAACAAGGGGGTGTACAGCGGGCAAACCCGCAAAACCAAAACCATAGGCTCACTGCAATTGGGTAGACATAACCACTACAAATACCACTGCAACTGAGGCTCAAACCAAGTTTCTCTCATACATGAATTTTTAGTGGTTTGGAGGGAAGTGACTAACTGGAAAGAACTCAAAACATAAAAAAATTAAACAAGGACAGCAGGTAGCAATGACCATCACTGCAAACACAAAAATACAAAATTACCAACAAAACACTTAAACAGGTGGAATATATTTTAATAGCTAAAAACAAAAAAATATAAGCTACCTGTGCGTCGTGAGCCCCACACAACAACATGGTCACACAGCTCAGCCATAAAACAGCGCAGCCGCCCTAACACAGAATAGGCAATTAAAATGTGCATCTTTACAATTAAAACATTCACAATGGCAAAAAACAATTGAAAGGCTTACCAATAACTTTGGCCAACCGCACACACGCAGGGGCCAGCAAACACCCTGGCCTTCCACGGAAAGTGGCACCTCCTGGGCACACAGCCAACTTCTTCTTAAAATCATGTTGGTCTGTGATACAGCACCAACACCCTGAGGTACCACCCATTACGTCCCTCCCCAACAAGAAGCATTGTCGACCCGATAATGTACAGAAGGAGGAAAATGTCAAATTTAAAACTTTAAGCTGCTGGTTTGGTCACCTGCACATATTGAGGTAGCCTATGTGGGTTTGAATGTTGTCCGGCAGTCTTTCTAGCTGATCTCCTAGGCTCAGCGACTAAGGGGGTGCTAATTTCCTTAATGAGATGGCCTGGAAAAAGTTCAACACCAGACAACACTTCATCATTCACAGTTAAAACAGTTACAATATCATCATTGTTCAACTCTGGTTCAGACTCTGGGTCAGACACATCACCTGTCCTGGCTGTCTCATTTGTGTCAGTTGGTACATCCTCTGCACAGGGACCATTAGAAGTACTATCCTCCCTACTCTCAGGGACACTCTTCAGCTCAGTCCTATGCAACTGACGCAGTGAGCCCTCCTGACCAACAGGGGCTACAGAGTACACAACACCTCTTGGGGGTAGGGGGTGAACTACCTGTTAAGGGGTAGGACCCCAAAAGTCCTGAATTTTGAGATGTGATTAACCCGCTCACACTGACTGTTTCCCTGTGGGTGTAAGGGGTAGTGCGGCTTTTCCCAGTGTTATAAATTTCATAGACCTGGTGAAAAACGCTACTTTCTCCCCTGACTGGGGGGGCCAAACAGCTGAAACCAGTTTTTCACCAAGACCTCTGTAACTGTACTTGCCCGCTGATAGATCTTTACTTTGGGCTGCAGAGTTTTGGACAGCACACACCTTTCATAGTTTTTACACCACCTCTCTACGTCACTGTACATGTTTGACCAGTAGTACCTGGAGCTGACCAGCTGTAGCGTTCTACTGACAAACCAGCTCTCTCGTGCCCTTACTGACCACCTGTCTCTTTTTGGCATTTGGTATTCTACTCTCTACCCAATATTTTAGAAAGCTGCCAATAGTGGGATCTTGGGACTGCAACATAGAGAGGTCCAACAAATCTAGGGAGCATACTCACTTCTGCCTGTACACTACAAAGTTCCTCCTTAGATGGTAAGTGGAGGCAGGACAGCAGGACTGCCTTTACATTTCGAGAACCAAGAGGGTACTTAATGGTCAAATCAAACAAGGCTAGCACAGAGGCCCATCTCTGCTCTGCAACGCCTAGTTTTGCTGTTGCCAAATGGCTCAGAGGGTTGTTATCCATAAACACTGTTCATTTATTACCAAGGGTAGTAGGGTTGACTTTGTGGAGCAACCAGAAGGTGGCAACACTATAAAGGTTTCCCAGCGGTCTTTGGTCATCCTCTGACTTGCTCACTTCCACCTGCTGTGTTGTCTGCCCTGTCCTCCATGATGCTAGGTAAGTTGATTTAGGAAATTCAATTCTAACATTTAGTTGAGCAAATGTAAATTATTTGTTGTAAATTTAGTCCAGAGGTGTAGCTGAGGGCCCAGCTCTGCAGCCCTCGTGGCTCTCGACTGTGGGCAATAGCAGCCCTTCGTTTTATTACAGGTGATGGATTTGAAACCCGTCACCTGTAATAAAAATAATTCTCTACAAAAAAGTGGGTTGGCCATCGCTTTCTGTTAGAAGAGAACAGCACTGTATGGAATTTATCTATAAGGGACTATTATCACCTGCATGTTAATCACTGATACTGGAACGTTTAATACCAGATCACATGACTGCATAAGGCTCAGGACTAACCGCACCAAAACTGAGACGGGAAAGAGAGCTTTTAGCTGTTTTGCTTCACAAAAATGAAATACACTCCAAGGAAAAGCAAAACTGGATATGTTGGTGACACAATCGTAATTTAATAATCTGGTAACAAACTTTTATTCACACACGTGCACCTGTTTTTAATGTTTTATATGGACTTGTATACTTTTTCTGCTTGTATTGTATTTTAAACAGGGCGCCCATGAAAAAGAGAGCCCAAGTGCTCTCATTGAGGCTTTCAAATGAGCTAAATGTATTGATAGTTTTAGGACTAAGTAGTAAACTGGAGTGTGAAATGCCTGCCACACCACCTTGACCTGTGCTTCTGGTGCTCTGAAAATTAAACTAACTAGGTGGAGTAGACTCATTTAGTCTAACATAATCATCTTGCAGGAGCCACGTTTCAGTTAGAGCTAGAAGATCTAGGTTGTGGTCCCCAATTAACTAATTTACTAAAAAAGATTTAATGGAAAGGGAGCTAATGTTTAGCAATCCACATTTTACATGCTTATCCATTTGTTTGTTAATGGCACAAGTAAGTTTTGTGGTCTGACACCTGGACTATGTCCTCCAAAATGGGATGCTATAACGCAATTCAACAGAAACAAAAAACTCATTCACCTGTTGCTCTGAAATCTAACTCCTTTAACCAAGACTCTTTTACATGTAGCCAAGGCATTTATACACAGTGCATCACAGCCAAGCTTTAGCTCTATAGACGCTTTAGAAACAGTTGAACCCTGTAGAACTCTGAACTTAGTGCTACCAGCATGAATGGTTTTGTAGCATGTAGTAGTGCTGAGACCCTTCCACTTATCACCTCGCCATTGTACCAACAGCAAAGCACTCAAGACCAAGTGTGACCAGTTGACTGCGTTTTGTTTTTTGTAGCTTGTGGTGCATCAAGGAGCCAGGGGACAGAGTGGGAACTTTTGGAGGCACTTTCCATTTAATCTGGTTCACAACAATAGAAAATAGGTTCAACATGGGCTTTACACAGACCCTGGGTGACAGGAAGGTCTTCTAAGGCCACATTGGGGAATACATCAGCCAGCTCAGCATTGCATCTCAGGGTAACAGCAGTTTGTGTGGGACTGAGAACCTTCATGAGAACCCAGTGATCTCCCCACATTGATGTAAAGACTCGGCCAACCATGATGTTCTTGGGTGTGGAACGTGCAGATTTGGGCTCTACAGTGACAGTGCTGCCAGGTGATACAGGAGCAGAGAGCGGCAGTTTCCCCCAAACTATGTATTCTTTCTGCTGCAGCAACGTAATAGCCTTTTGTAATCTCACTATTTCAACCTTGCCAGGAACTTCTGGGCCCAACCACCAGGAGGTGCAACACAGCAACTAGAGGAACTGCTCACAGTCAGGATTGGAGGTACTTCTCTGGATAACGGTATGGATCACATTTGTGCCAATAATAAACTCATCCCTCTGCCCAGAAACCAGAAATGTTGGCACCATGAACTTAAAGCAATAGATCTCAATGTCCCACTTATAGATACATTTAGGTTGAGTAACAACACCAACACAAACGATGAGAACCACCCACTCAGGGATTGATTGCAGAGTTAAAACAACACCAGCAGCTCTCAACTTAGCCTCTGCCAGTTCACTGAGTGTATACTGCCAGAGTCCAGCATCCTCCCCAAAGACATCTGGAGTATAAAACAGCTCACTGGCTCCTTCAATCTTTTGAGACCCAACCAGAAATACAGTTGTGTCTTTAGGGTAGCTTTTATAACAGTTGATGCACAGAGTGAGGATTGGTGAGGATATCTTTGACATTGCCCATGTTGCCCCTCTCGTTACACAGGCTGACTAGTTTAAATCAACATTAGAGGGAGGAGTGGTGGATGTAGGCCTGGCATTTTGTGTACATTCATTCCTCATATGTCCAGGTCCAACATAGTTCAGACACAGCCGGTATAATTTACAATGTGAATGAGCACTGGGGGGGTTGAGGGGCTCGACCACAACCTGCCCACTTTTGGTTGTTTGTCACTGAGGCAGTGAACAGAGAAAGGATCTTCTTAACATGGCCACCATTTGCTGGGCGACAGGTTCTGGCGTTGCCACACTGGAGGCTGCAGATATCGTAGGTGGAGGCATGGAAATGGTTGAAGAGAGGGGCTGGGTTCCTGCTCTAAACAGTGGCTGTTGGAACCCATTGAGTGGCAGGGACTCTAGACAAGAAGGTGCCCGCTCCTGAGAGTCTGATGTAATTGATAGTTCAGACGATAAAGCACCAGCCACTATGTGCATATTAGCAGACACACCCCCCACTCGTCTCACACAACTGTCCAAGAGGCGCTGGTTCTGAACAGCTGTCCACTCGTCAGGGGCCTTCATTTGTAAAGACAGAGAAAAGAGCAGGGTCAGGATAGTGACTTATGAACATCATCACAACCTCAGCGCTGGAGTCCTCCACAGATTTATCATGTCTCCTAAGGCACTCATCCACAGCATCAATAGATTTATTCAGATGAATCCAATAGTCAAAGGCATCGTCACCAGCCCTCAGCACAGCACTGTAAAAGTCTCTCATTGGCATGTTGGAGAAAGTGAGTTCACTAAAGTGGCGTTTCAGGATGTTAAATACAGCAAAAATCAACTCACTTCCACACAGATCAGTGTGGCAGCAGAGTGACACCTTCACCACATTACAAGTTTTACCTGCCAGTTTGGACAGTTCATATTTTTCTTCAGGTGTCTCACAGTTCACTCTGAACAAATGGACTGACTGCACCACTACTTTCAGCTGGGAAGACTCCAGACGAATGGGGGGGTACAGTGTACCTTGTCATACCCAGTCTGCTGGGTATGACAAGGCTGATGTGGGTGCATGGTGTTCAGCCTTTTTTTCCCTAAAACAAAAGCCAATTCACTTTTAATAGCGATAAAATATAATGAAACAGTCAATATACTCCAACACTCTACTGCAAGCCCAAAACCCGACAGGCTGCACTCAAGAAAGCATTCAGCGACAATAAGGTGCCACAGGGCCCAGCACACAGCGCACCTAAGGAGCAGAGGAACACCGACAGCAGCACGGAGGTCTGGAGACCACTGAATGGCAATGTCACGGGTCGAGTGTAACCGGTGGACTTCTGCGTCATGTTGTTTTGTGTAGCTTGTGATGCATTAAGAAGCCACAGGACACAGTGGGCACTTTTGGAGGCACTCTCCGTTAAATCTGGTTCATAATAATAGAAAATAGGATTAACATGTGCTGCTATTTATCGGTCCAGCCCACACTCCTCCAAATACTGGATTTACAAAGGGTCAAAACAACATACCTGGTTCACAATAATAGAAAATAGGACCAACATGTGCTGCTATTTATCGGTCTAGCACAAACTACAGGGAAGATAATAGATAGAGTAAGCATCTCCCCGCACATCTTCAGATGAATAAATTAAAACAACGGAGTAACATTAGAGCTCAATGTGAACTTGTATTTAAGTTCATATTGAGCTCTGATGTTGCTTAAATCCCAACAAATATAATTACGGATGAATAAAGGCCAAATAATAACAAAAAGGACACTTAAATCATGGGATTACAATAGATGACTGACCTCTTCCAAATACTGGATCTGGGTTCACTGTAAATAACAATATTTGGTCAACTACAACTAGCATTAATTATTCACTGTTTTATTGTTGTAAATATTTATGGGGTTGCCCGGAAGCACGTGAGCCCAGTCCCAAGCTAGAGCGCGCCAAACTTAAAGCCTACTTAAACATGCCTAGTTAATCACAGTAGCATTGTGGAGATGCAGCCACCAGACTCGCGTCTGTTCTCCTGTTGGGACAGTTATCGCTGTTACTACTGTAAGTGTTGCCAATATTGTTTTATACTCTGTAAACTTGAATCCAAAAATAACCCATACTGTACCTACACTACAGTGTTTTTGTATTATTGTTTTCACCGGGGCTCTTCATGTTGTCATATCTTCATTGCACCCCAATAAATGGTGAAAAGGGATCCTATCTGTTATTATTTTGAAGAGTGCAAAACATAAGCTTTTACCAATTGTATTAATAGTACAACTATTGGATACTCTTATTATACTTAACATGTGTTTTCCAAAAACTATATATCATTTCTGTCCAACTCCTGTGCCAAAGGTAGTGAATCTCCAGCCTATTGCCTCCCTGTGCTCCACTCCTGCTCTCCAGCACACTCAGTGCACTGAGCGTTTGTGAGACAAAAACATCTGTTAGGACACCTGGCCTCACGTTTTATGTTGCTTTTAATCCAACTGAAATATAGTGAGAAACTTTGCAGCGGTACTTCACGCTATTGAATCCACATTGCTATTCTATCTTAGTCATTTATGCATAAAACTACGCAAATATGAGGCGGACTTTTGAAAAATAAAAAGTGACTAAATGTTTGTGCTTTGTAAAACATCTTCATGGGCTCTATATGCCAGTAAAGACCAGCCGCATTCAGAGCATACACGGTGCTGTCACCAGCTCCTCTCCTGCTCTGTTCTGTATCATAGGATAAATGTAGTAGTGCTGTTCGGGTCAGGGTTTTAGGACTTGTTTGAAGTGGCGCCCACACCAGAAACAGGGCAAAAGCTTTTAGGAGTGTGGGTCTAGCAGCCTGAATCATGTAGGAGCCAACTGGAAACAGCGTGAACGTGCGCTGGATGAGTCCAGGTGGGGAAACTGACTATATGCTCTTTGCAAGCAGACTGTTCTGTGACTTGTTTTTTTCATGTTGGAACATCACTTTTATGGTCATAGGATCCTTTCTCCATAGACCACTCTGTAGCACTCCTCTGGAGTGGGCTCTTCTAAAGCTGAGCCAAGTGTCCTGGTCACACCACCTGGAGTGCATATAGAACAGGCTTTGGAGGAAGAGTCTGCGCCCTGTCACGTGAACAGCTCAAACGTGAAAGCACTCAGTTTTAATAAAAATCATCGCTTCTACAAAAAACAAGTATTCAGAAGTGTTTATGTGTCACCAGTTATGCACACATGTGAATAATGAAGGCCAAGTAAATGATTTGTTATTTAGGCTGATCATTTCCAAACTATCACTATCAAATCCAAACTATCAAACTTTCCCTGGCAATGTCTCTACTGTCCTCATGATCGATCGGATAATAGTGTTGCAAGTTGTCTGCAGCAATGACTAAAACAGCAAAATATTTTGTTTTTATTGTGTGGTGACTTTCATTTTATTAAAATACACTTTACTGCTTAAAGAATGTTTGTATAACTTGGCTCCAAAGCTTCAGGAGATGCTTATTGTGCTGACTTGCCACAATAAAGCAGAGGATTGTTCGGACTCGAACCACCTGCACCCACTGTATCTGGCCCGTATGTGTTGTTAAGTAGGCCTAAGTAAGTAGCCAATGTAATTTTACTTGTATTAAACAAAAAAAAAGTACAATATGGGTTTTGTACTCCTTTTATATACTACACAATATGGCAATAACAGTGACATTGCTATCATAGTATAACATATTTCTGATTGCAAGTCAATAAATACAATTATGGAATCAATTTATGTTTTACTATTTATTAAGCAGTATGTGAAATGGGTTCTTCAGATCTCACTAAGACCAATGTTTGATTAAAATGTGCAGAACTGACATTACAGGTGAAAGATCAAACTTGGGTAATTCCTAAGTCAAGAATAGAAGTTATAGCCACATTGAAGTCATTTGTTCATAGTGCTGCGTTGTTATGAGCGAATAGTTGCACACAGTTCATGGAGTGATGGGGTGAGAGTGAAACCCACAGATGGGGTCAACAGTAAATCCTCTCGAACTCCAGGTGCAGGGCTGAAGCGAAAGCGCTGGAGAAGGGAAGTGATGATGAGGAACAACTCCATCTTGGCCAGTCCCTCTCCCAGACACATCCTACGACCTACAAAACCATTCCTGTTCATTATATTTATTACGATTGAAATTTGTCACCAAATACAATGTCTTATTTTACCTGCAGAAAAGGGCAGAAAAGCCTCTCTCTTG
>KN484361.1:24099-40477 GCA_000787095.1 Periophthalmodon schlosseri
GGGAAAGAGAGAGATACAGAGAAAGCGATGGAGAGGGAGAAAAAGAGAGAGATACAGGGAGAGAAAGAAAGGAGAAGGAGAGAGGGATAAATTAGATAAGGAGATGGAAAGGATGAGAGAGAAGAGTGAGAGGTAGATAGATAGAACAGAGAGAAGAAGAAAGAACAGAGAGAGAGTACAGAGAAAGTGATGAGAGAGAAAGAGAGAGAGGAATAGAAAAAGAGATGGATGGACAGAGAGAGAAAGAAAAGGAGGGTAGGTTAGGTATGGAGAAGGCTGAGATAGATCAGTTGTTGAGTTAAAACATATTCACAGGTCACAGGTCAGAGGTCAAATTCCTGGTTCTGCTGTTTTCTGTACAAATGTCAGACAACCTTTTCCTGACCAGCCAGTCCCTTCTACAACCACCGATTTGTACCACGTGTCTCTGAAATGCAGACGACATCTCCTCTCCAAAATTCTCGTATCATTCAGAACAAAATATATAACTTCATTTACCTGAGATAAGGGTTTGTTTGTTGATTGTTGATTCAATCCTCTGTGTTGTTTTTTCCTGAGCAGCCATGTTTGTTTTGACACGAACGGACCACGCATCTCTCTGATTGGTTAATACGCCTGTCAATCACGCCCTCTGAAATCTGGGAGGAAGGATACGGTTCCAGCCCCACGGCCTCTGTAAAGTTTTACCAGAGCGTGTGGTTCTGGCTGGACAGGTCAAGATAATACAGGCAGTAGAATGTTTGAACTTTTGTCTGGACATTAGAAGGACAACACAAAAACCCAAAACATGTGATGTTTTTCCAAGTCGAGGAGTTTGTGAGGCTTCAGGTGAAGAAAGCAGTGCACATCGCTCTCCTCTCCTCACCTCTTCTCCTCCTCACCTCTTCTCTCTTCCTCACCTCCTCTGCTCCTCACCTCCTCTGCTTCTCACCTTCTCTGCTCTTCGCCTCCTCTGCTCCTCCTCTTCCTCTGCTCCTCCTTCTCTTCCTCTGCTCTTCATCCTCTGTTCCTCCTCCTCTTCCCCTGCTTCTCCTCCTCTTCCTCTGCTCCTCACCTCCTCACCTCCTCCGCTCCTCACCTCCTCTGCTACTCCTCCTCTTCCTCTGCCGCTCTTCTGCTCCTTTTCTCTCCACCTCCATTCCTCCTCTCATCCTCCTCTGGTCCTCTCTCCTCTCCTCCTCTCCTCACGGGAACATTGCTGCTTTAATTGGTTTGATAGATTCACACTTGGCTTTATAATTACACCAGATTAATTACAGACTGAATTATGGGTAATTATGGGAGTAGACTGGGACAAGGTGACTGCTTCTCGAGGCGGACGACTGGAGTTACAATCCCAAATCATTTTTTTTTTTTTCTTATACACTTACACACTCCAAATAAATGTTACTTAAACCTGAACCTTAGAATTTAAACCAGATTTTAACCTGGTCTAATCTGAGACCACATCTAGGACTAAACCTGGTCTAAACAGGAACCAAAACATGAAATTAAACAGACTTTTTTGGAGCTTTCTACCGTGTTATAAAGTTAAAAACATGCCTGGTCATGTCATACATTTAATGTCATTCTGTGGAAAGTAAAACAGGAATAGAACTGATCAGATCTGTGGAGAAGCGACCCCGCTCACAGTAAGAATGCATGCTTTTCAAGGTAAGTTTGAGCTACAAAAACACCTGTATTTGAACAAAAAAGACAAAGATAATGCTGTACTGTGGAACATTTCAAGCATACCGTATGTAGTGCACCTTTTTAATAGGTTATGTTTGTTCAGTTTTGCCACATCTTCCTTCTTTTATAGCCTAAGGTTCTCTAACTACAGTTTTATTTACCTACTCCTGCCTGCTCCTGTCAGTACGGGAGCCCAGGTGGGACAAACCCGCAGCTCAACGCAGGTGGCTCTATCTCGGCCCAGTTGCATCGTGGGAATTCCAAAAATAACCTTCAGAGCATGTGCGAACATGGCCAAGAAATGCAGAGAGGAGGACAACGGAGGGCTAAAAATACAAACGCTTTTTAAGACTCTTCACAGGGACTTTCTGTTTACTTTAAACTGGGCCAAACTGGGACCGACTCAGAACTGAACTAACCCTGGACCAAGTAAAAGTTGTATTTTATGCAGTATTCAGACTTAACTAAAGAGGGAGTGTTTTACTTCTATGTGGTATTAACTGCTAACACATAACATATTTAGATCATCGTGTTACCGTTTATTGTTTTGAAAATCCTATAGTCGCCGAAAACGTACTAACGTGAAACTAAAGTTTCACTTTCATTTTTGAAGCACTGAGTCTCCCCTCCCTTTGCTCCCACATTAAGTCACTGCCCCTTCAGAGCGCTATCACATTACAATGAATGAAACTACTGTGCATTGATTCAGGTTTGTGAAGTTGTAGTGTATTGTTTTGTATCCTGCTTTTGTATTTACTGAAAATTGCCATGTGGGAGCATGGGTGATGTAGGGTTGTGGGCAGAGCATTGGACAGATGGATACTGCTAACCGTAAGGAGGGTTCGAATAGGGCCCAGGAGAGATTGATTACTCAAACATGCATGGATGACTAAAACCACTTCAGGGATGTGATGGGAACAACGTTACAAAATGATAGAAAGCTCCAAAAAGTCCATTTTGCATAATACCCTCTGTATTATCAACTACCTTCTGGTATTTAAAGAAGAACATTAACGACTCAGTCCACATTGAAGTATTCATGGGTTTTCCTGTTATATGGTGCCATTTTGAGGACTTTGCTCCATTTAAAAGATTATCACAAATATTTAGTTTTAAATTGTTAAAGTGGGACTATGCACCTAATCTCTGCATTTGAAATGGAGCTGCTAAACCGGGCAGTACCTGGAGGACTAAAGGGGAGAGTGAGGAGGAGGGAGGGGCAGGGTCTGAAGGTATAAAGAACAGTGTGATTGGTCTATCCACATTTCAAACTTCACCTCTGCAGCCAGGCGTATGTAATCAGAAATACTTGGCTCAGGGAAGTCCTGTGTGATGTCACGTAGTACTTGAAATTGCAGAAGCCACTGGAGGCAGCACACACCCAGTTTTTGACTGTTTTTGAACACAAAGAGGCAGATTTACCTAGTTTGCTCTAAAAAAAGGACTAAGAACAGCTATTAAAACACCATGTATACAGTTTAGTAACAAAAAAGGGTTGCTATATTGTTAAATTTCACTTTAATTGCTATGGTAATGGTGCTAATTTCATCATTCCAAAACCCATGGATAGAAAAAGCACCACAAAGGACAAAGACGTACGAAACAATCCAACCACATGTCTGTTCTGACGAGAAAACATGATAGAAAGCCTATTGTTATGTGTGGTTAAAGTGAGTCACAGTGAGTAGCTTCTAAATAATTCATTTTTTTTTAAAGCAGACCTATTATGCTAAATCGACTTTTCAGAGCTTTTAACCATGTTGTAGCTGTTTCCTCTCACCATTTACTCACCCGAAGTTGTTTTTGGAGTGATTCGTGCAAGTTTGAGCAATCTTTAATCGTTTATTTTCAAGACGCCATTTTGCCGATCACCCCCCGTTTTCATTTCAACCGGTACACGCCCACTGCTCTGTACTTACTTCGTTCTCCAATTTTATTTTCTTAATCGGTGATACACGTAGGATTCAGCAGCAGCACAGAGTCATTTTGGTAAAAATTTAAAAAATAAATAAATTCTGCTGCTCGCTAGTGTGATCTGCAGCTATCCATAGGAGGTGCTGACAACTTCACGGCTCTTTGTTGTGATGATGTTTACAGCGACATCAGCTCCCACTGGGCACGTGGAGGTCAGCGGACTTGTTTTAGATGAATATTGCGATTTAAAATGTCCAAAATTATAACGCAATGATCCACGGGCCTCATAGACTAGAACTATATAGCAGACACTCACCACTAGCAGACACTTGGCGACCATTCACCAGAAAAGTTACATAGTGTAGCTTTAATGTAGTATAGGCTTAGAACTGTGTCAGAAAAATAAGAAGACATGAAGGAGAGGGGTGTAGACGACAGGAGAAAGGAGGGAGGTATAGGATTTGAAGACGAGAGACAGCAAAAAGACAGGAGAGCAAGAGAGAGAGAATGTGAAAGAGAAGGGAGAGAGAGGAGTAGACAGGAGAGAGAAAAGGAGAGAGGAGAGAGAGAACGAGAGACAAGGAAAATGAAAGGAGACAGAGGAGACAGTGAGATAGGAGGTGCAGAGAGGAGATAGAGCCTGGTGCTCTGAAGTGGAGACAGCTGCTGATGGAACAGAACCGATAAAAGAGAACCAGGAAATCTGAACTTTAAACTAATCCAAGAATCTCATGCATTTCAGAACATGTTTGTAAAGGTATAAACTACAAGGCTAGCAGCTTTTACACAGAATAAGACCCTATAGAGACACAGGGAACTACAAGGCAGCAGCTTTTACACAGAATAAGACCCTATAGAGACACAGGGAGGGCATCTGACACACAGGGAGGGCATCTGCCACACAAGGAGGGCATCTGCCACACAAGGAGGGCATCTGCCACACAGGGAGGGCATCTAACACACAGGGACATTGCCTATTGCGGCCTTGTGATTTTGTTACTGAGTGGTGCAATTCTCCCAAAGGAAAAGTTCATTCATAAAAAGCTAAGTTTCGGGCGTGTCCTTCTGAGGCAGCGCTGGCAGGCGGCCAATCACAGCCCAAGGACTGGAGTGACTGAGCAACAAGCACCAGGCAACTGCAGTGACATCATTCATTCACGCATTTGGGAAAGTTACGCAATTCTAAAGTACATTTCTGAATGATCTCATGACCTTGTAGAATCTCTATAGTTTAAATAGAGCTGGAGGATCGGTCAGATTTCTATGGTGGTCTCAGTCCTGGTCTAGTCCTGGTCTCTGTCCGGATCTAGTCCTGGTCTCAATCCTGGTCTAGTCCTAGTCTAGTCCTAGTCTAGTCCTAGTCTGGTCCTGGTCTAGGCCTGGTCTCAGTCCTGGTTTAGTCCTGGTCTCAGTCCTGGTCCTGGTTTAGTCCCGGTCTTGAATCTTGGATCTTGCTGCGTAGCGTTGCCTGTGTGGAGGCCCAAAGCGCTGGCTCAGTCTGGAGACGCTGAAGCTTTTAGCTGATTACACTCAGGGCTGACAACACAGAAACAGTCTGCAGAGAGAGACTGGGATGAGGACTAGACCAGGACTAAGACCAGGACTGAGACAAGGACGAAGACCAGGACTAAGACCAGGGCTAACAACACAGAATTTCTGTATAAAGAGAGACCAGATCAGGACTGAAACCAGGGCTGGCAACACAGAAATACAGTACATCAAGAGACTGGGACTGGACCAGGACTAAACCAAGACTAGACTAGGGCAGAGATCAGACCAGGACTAAAGCAGGACCTGACCAGGACTGAGACCAGGACTAAACCAAAACTAGGCCAGGGCAGAGATCAGACCAGGACTAAAGCAGGACCTGACCAGGACTGAGACCAGGACTAAACCAGATCTGACAACACAGAAATACTATACAGAGACAGACCAGACCAGGGCTAGACCAGGACCAAGACCAGCCCAGGACCAGGACTGAAAATACAAAGGAAACCTGCAGAGTCCAGGACTAAAACATCACCGAGATCAGGACACACACCAGGGCTGACAATGCAGAAATACTGTTCAGAGAGAGACTTGGACTAAACTAGGACCGGACCAGGACTGAGACTAGACCAGGGCCAGACCAGGACCAGGGCTGGCACTGCAGAAAGAGCCTGCAAAGACTGGAACTGGACTGAGACCAGAACTAGACCAGGATTGAGACCAGAACCAGTAAAGGACTAGACCAGGACCAGACAGTTGCATTTTATTAGTCCGTAAAACTCTCCATAGATTTTATCCTAATTTTAAACATCACTAATGTGAAAATACGACTTCAACATAATCCATGACAAACAGAAGTGGACACATTTGTTCTGGGGCTGGACTCAGAGGGTCTGAATAAAGTCTCCAGTGTTTCAGAGAATGTGCTGACAGAGACTAACTGTTTATGAGGAGAAATGTGACAAGTGTTCAACAAGAGAGAGAGGAGAGAGGGAGGAAAGAGAGGAGAGAGAGGGAGGAGAGAGAGAGAGAGGAGAGAGAGAGAGGAGAGAGGGAGGAGAGAGAGGGGAGAGAGGGAGGAGAGAGAGGAGAGAGAGGGAGGAGAGGGAGGAGAGGGAGGAGAGAGGGAGGAGAGAGAGGAGAGAGAGGGAGGAGAGGGAGGAGAGGGAGGAGAGAGGGAGGAGAGAGAGGAGAGAGAGGGAGGAGAGGGAGGAGAGGGAGGAGAGAGGGAGGAGAGAGAGGAGAGGAGAGAGAAAGAGTGAGGAGAGCGAGAAGAAAGGGAGGTGAGAGGGAGGAGAGAGGAGAGAGCGAGGAGAGACTGTTCATGGGGGGGCATGACAAACAACAGACAAAAAAGAGCGAGAGAGAGAGAGAGAGGATAGAGAGAGGGAGGAGGGGGGGGGCAGAAGAGGAGATGGAGGAGAGACAAACTGTTCATGAGGAGGAGCGGGGGAAGGCACATCAGGGAGGGGAGAGAGGAGAGGGAGTCAAAAGACCCTCTTTCCACAGTGGACTATATAACAGAGTGGAGAGGAGTGGAAAGGGAGGGACAGAAAGAGAGAAAGATCTGGTTTGTGCTTCAGGGAATGGCACCAAACACATTCTAAACTGTTTGTTTTGGGTCACATTCATCTGTGATATTAGAATAATTCATGTACTGTGATCATGCATTCAGTATAAGCAACAGACTCACTTTGAATACGTGACCTCTGCAGTCACAGCTGCCCTGGGGCTGACAGGCAGAGCGTGTGGTGTTCAGTCTATGCCAATGGCATCTCCAGTCATCAACAGCACATGGTTCAGCTAGGTGGCGATGTGTCTTGCCCAAGAACACAAAGACAGTGTGCACTGCTCCGAGCTGGTGTCTGAGATACTTGTACAGTTCAGCAGACCTCAAAGACCCAGACAAAGGTTTGGTCAATTTGGTTTCTTGTGTCATCTTTGGATTTTCAGTCTCTGGTCCAGTTTCTGGTCCAGTCTCTGGTTCCTGGTCTGGATTTGTTCCAGTGCCCCAGTGGAGCATCCTCACTGAAAAATCAGATTGATGAGAGTTCCTCTTCCGGTCTGGTCAGGTCTCTGGGCCAGTCTCTGGTTTGGTCTCTGGTCTAGTCTCCGGTCCTGGTCCAGACCAATGTCCCTCAGACTCTCCATAGTCCTGGAGACTACAGGTCGAAGCTGCATAGCCTGTTCAAATAAACTAATAATAATAACTAGACACAGTGTAATGGCTGAAGCCATGGTAAGTGAAAAAATAGCTTTATGTAGAAATGTAAGTTAAAGACACTTTGGCTCCATCTTGTGGGCATTTGTACATACTGCAGAAGTGCCCAGTAAGGTATCCAGTAGGGGGCGCTTTACAGTTGAAGTAAATGGAAAACATATTTTACTGTAATTTAATTTAAGTAGAACTCTGATTTAAGAACTAATATAATTTAATTCTAATCACAGAATGTGGTCTGGTCTGCTCTCTGGTCTGGTCTTGGTCCCAGGGGAGAGTCCTCATTGTAAAACCAGATCGATGTCCTCAGACTCTCTATAATCAGGTCTAATCACAGAATGTGCCGTTGTTGCACAAACATTTACTTTAATCACCAAAGTCCAAACCAACTTTCACTGGTAAAGTTTGGCTCTTCTACTTAAAAGTAGTTATGGTTTTATTGTTTTTAGTATTTTTATGATTTATGATTATTCATTGAAATTCAGTGTTATTACATGTTTTAAAGGTACAGTATGTCACTTTTCTGGTTCATCACCTGCTTGTCTCCATGTATTGTAACTGCTTTGTTTGGAATATTCCTCAGTATGGCATTGCAGCTGTATTTATCTCCATGGAGACAAGCAGGTGATGGCTGCAGGCCAAGTTACAGGTCAGATCTGTGAAGAGGCGACTCTGCTCACTGTGAGAATGTTTTTCTTTAGCATTTACTTGATTGTTGGTTTGATTGTATACGTTAAACAGACAAGCAGATGGCAACTCCGCACACACCTATTCTACAAAATTGACTTTTCAGATCCTTTAACCATTCACTCACCCGACGTTGTATTTGGAGTGATTCAACATTAAATGGTAGTATTTTCTTTTATATTTCCATGTGGGAATGTAATCCCCCAGTCGTCCAGTAGGTTCCATAGTGGTCCATGGGCGTGTACTAGTCTATGTGTCTCATACCTGTGAAAGATACAGCTCAAGATCATTCTAAAGCTATTCAGGAAAGGTTCATCTCTGTCCTCTGTCCTGTGAACTAAAGCTATCAGGAAAGGTTCATCTCTGTCCTCTGTCCTGTGAATGTGATTTTTTTAGTATCGATACCTGATCAAATGAGTATCTAGTTTCGATCCAAATTTTAATATCTGATTTTGAACTGCAGTACAGACAACAAGACTAAAACAAGACATTGAAAATAAAAGTCTTCACATTTTTCAAACAAAATAAAATACATGTATTAAAACAATCTGTGCATTTTTATTTGATATAAAAGTACCAGGAGCCATGATGCTCTGGACAGCTCTTTACTGACACCAGGTGGACACAGGAGAGAAAAACTAAGGACAGTTGATTTGTTTGAGCACACTGCCCTCTCCTGGACACTAACAATCATCTCACCTGTAAAACTATTCCACATTGACAGAGTGAGCTGAAGATTTGGTGTTTTTTGGTATTTCTATGTAAAAAGGCAGAAACTCACGATTCACAGGTTTAATCTGTATCTATATAAATACGTTGTTTCCTAGTACATTTTCTTTCTCCCGTGCAGGTGTAGTCTTGTGAGTGCAGTTTGGGTCAGATGCATAGAGGTCCGTATCACAATTCTGTTGTGATATTTTTGACTGTTTTATGTTTTATTTAATAGTGTAAGTTGAGATAAGGCTGTAGGTGACACATATGTTTTTAAAGTCACTTCTGCTAACATTTTAACTACTTCAAAACATTTTCCTAACCCTAACCTTAACCATTTTCCTCACCTTAACACCATCCTGCTCCTAACTTTAACCAAATCTTAACCTTAAAAAGTTGATATTTTACTTTTATGAGGTATTAACTGCTAACACTTAACCTATTTATAAGTTTTATAAGTTTCACGCTCTTAGTCTCCCCTTTCTTTGCTCTCCGTGCTAAGTCACTCCCTCTTCAGAGCGCCATCACAACACAATTTGTGCGTGTTCCGCGAATGAAACTATTGCACATCGCACCAAGTTTGTCACGTTGTTGTGTACAGTTTCGTATTCTGTTTTTGTATATTTATGGAGAATTGTGTGGGAACATGAGTGAAGTCGACTTGTGGGCGGAGCATTGCACAGAATGTTACAGCTAACTGTAAGGAGGGATCGCTAAAATACTCACACATGCATAGACGACATCTAAAACCTCTTCAGGCATGTTTTTGATGAGGGAACAACATTAAATATGGTAGAAAGCTCAAAAAAATCGATTTTGTATGATACCCCCTCATTAACCAAAGCCTAACCTTAACCATAACCTGTTTCCTAACCTAAAGAATAACCCTGTACCTAAACTTCATCACTTCAAATGACCAATCACAGCAGACCATCCCTCCCAACCCAACATTCTAGCGTGAACCTTTCCAGTGTGGCTCCAGTACCACAGCTGCACACACCTCACTGTCACACTAGGGGGCAGCAGCTCACAGTGAAATGCTTTTTGTGGTTTGTGTGGAGGGATTGTGATTCTTAGGCTTTCTTAAGGTACACTTTATTGTACAAGTAGGAAGATTTGTCTTCTGCATTTGACCCGTCTCTCAATGCCGCTGGGGCATCTCCTTCACAAAAATGAGACAAACTAAATCATATCTGAAGGAGCGGTGCACATCATTTGATATTGGCAACATAAAGCTTTTGTCACTTGTAGATTTACTCACAGTGGGAAGAAGAACCACAACTTTTACTCAAGTAAGAGTACTGTTACTAGAATAAAAAATATTACTCAAGTAGGAGTAAAAGTATGTTGCTAGAAAAAGTACTTTGAAAGTGCAATTTCTCTAAAAACTTTATGTGCGTCTGATGAAATATGTGTGAGGGAGCAGGGCCAGAGTGGAGTTACAGCTGTTATTACAGACGAGCTGCAGACTCAGGCAAATGGCCGACGCTGATCTGAGCGACACAAGGACAGGATCAGACCAGAGAGAGAGACGAGAGGCAGAGGGAGGGAGAGAGAGCGAGAAACAGAGAGAGAGAAAGAGAGAGTGGGAGGGAGAGAGAGAGAGAGGGGGAGAGAGCTGGGGAGGGAGCACAACTGTCAACACAAGGACAAAATCAGACCAGAGAGACACAGCATAACTGTCAGTCCAAAAAACAGAGCAGAGTGGTTAGCCCTCTCACCTCGAATAAAATCAAAATAACTTTATGTATCCATTAGGAACTTCAATTGCATCTCACAACCAGAAGGTCCCCAACATTCTCTGTGAATGAAATGGCTTATAGAGCACTTTTTTCTACCTCTGGGCTCAGAATTACCCATCCACTGCTCACCCATTCACACACACATTCAGTACCAGGGTCTTGGCTCAGATCTGATCTAGATAAGGCTAGAAGATCACAAAAAGGTTACTGCTGTTAACACGTGAAGTAACCCATCATAATCATGACCTGTTTCCTAACCTTAACTTAATGTATAGTCATATTATATATGGACAAACTATAGCTAAACTATAGGGATGATTTAAATCTTATCATTTTCACAATCCTAGGCTGTGAACCATTTTAAACCTAAATAAGTGGAGGAGATGGATGGCTGTTTTAAAATACTACACATGGACATACTTTTTATAATATGAACTAAAACTGGAATTAACTTCTCAAACAAAAGTGTATGAACAGTTTCTATCGACCTCTGACCCCCCTCAAGCACTCCCCTGACATGTTTAGAGGCGTCATGAGGTTCAGAAGCTGCATCAGCGCCTCCTGTGGCTCCGAGCGGAACTAACGGCTCTGTGTGGATTTATGTCAAAGTCAATACCTCCTCTGTCCAAAGAAGTCCGAGCTCAAATGAGTCAATACCTCCTGAGTTTAAAAGAACTGAGCCCATTAGGCAGGGGAGGGATCAACTACTACTACTGCTACTATTACTACTGCTACTACTACTACTACTACTACTACTGCTACTAAAGGATAAGTTTTTGTCAAGCCAAAACCCAAGATATTTATATGTGGTGATTCTTTCAATGTCAAGCCAAACCCAAGATATTTATATGTGGTGATTCTTTCAATCAATGTACCAATTAGTGTATAAAGATTTGTAGCTTGCACATCACTTAAATGTTTTGTAGAAAAACAAAACATATATTTAGTTTTATTTTCATTCAGTGATAATTTATGATTTTTGAGGAAATTTTAGATTTCATTAAAATCTTGCTCCAGTTTAAAAAGCCCCTGATCAGCAGAGGGAGCACTTAAAAAAGCATTATCTGCATGTAAATGTATGATACTTTCTTGTAAATTGCAACCAGTGGAATTAATAAATATAGTCAAAAGTAACGGGTCCAAAATTGACCCTTGGGGCACTCCTTTGCTTAAAGTTTAAAAAATGTATTTAAACCCTTCGGCTACTACTTCCCAGGTTCTGTTTGAGAGATAATTTTGGAACCAATCACGTGTATTGTCAAAGCATTGTCAATCCAATCTGCTTCATAAAATCCTCTTGAAGATTTTATGATTCAGTAGATCATAAAATCTTCAAGAGGATTTTATGATCTACTGAATCAAAAGCTTTATTCAAATCAATAAACAGAGCTACACAATGTTTGAATCAAGGGCTATGAAAATGTCATTTCAAACTTTTGTGGTTGCAGTGACAGTACTAAGCCCTTTTCTGAAAACTGGATGATTAGACTTCAAAATGGAGCATTGATTTAAAAAAAAATTCAACTTGATTTACAACTAACTTTTCTAAAACTTTTGCGAGACAAGGTCATTTAGGTATTGGCCAGAAATGATTTACATTTTTAGCTGTCCCACCTTTATGTAAAGGCATAACATGGGCAGTTTTTTCATAATTCTGGAATAACTGCCATTTAAACTGATACATTAAAATACGTAATAGAGGTTGAAATAAATATAAGGAAGCTAGTCATAGAAGCTTTGGATCAATGTCATCAGCTCCCGTGGAGATCAGAAAGGCCACTATTATTATCCAAAACATCACATGCAGAGATAAAATGCCTTATGCCAACTAAAAGCATCACATATTTCCTCTTTAGAATTTACAATAGTGGAATCCAATAAAATATCGGTTGGTAATGTATGAATACTCTAGAACCTTGGTGGATTTCTGTGACTCGGCGCAGACATGAAGTAAGACTTTCTAACTGTTGATAAACATCTATTTCTTTTTGTACGGAAAAAAAATAATGCCCAATCTGAATCTGATCTAGTTGTGTGTGTTCCAGGCAGCATTTGAAATTTCTGTGCTGAACCAAGGATTGTTACAGTTTTTCATTCTAATTTTTCTTTTAGGTGCACGTTGGTCTGCAGATTAATTAAATGCATTAATACATTTCTTTAAGGCCATATCAGGGTCAGTGAATGCTGACGTTAACTCGACATCACTGTAATACAGGTCAGAGATGAAGCCCTGCTCATTGAAATGTTTATATGATTTTCTGTCTTTTTAACTTTTGCATTTTGAATACACCCAGTTGGACAGTGGTCACTAAAGTCCAGTGGGAAAACACCATTTGCCTTATAAATATGGGGTTTGTTTGTCAAGATTATACTTTCTGGGGTCGGGTCTAGTCGGAATAGAAATGAGTTGTGTAAGATTCAGGCCGTTGCATTGGTCTTTCAAAGTTTCAGACTCTTTCTTCAGCCAGTTAATATTATAGACAGAGACAGTTATTCAAAACATTTAGGCTTTGAGCAGGAGAACAGAACGTCCACAGACAGGTGATCTTTAATATAAATGCCAGCACCACCTCTTTTAGATTGCCTGTCACAACGAAAAACTTTGTAATTTTTAATATCGATTTCCTTATCACTTGTGATAGCCAGGTTTCAGAAAATATAAATATATGTGGATCTGTTTGCGCAGAGTTCTACACATTCTGCACATTCATTTGTTTTAATGTCACGTGAGACGCTACTTAAGGAGTCACTCAGTATTAGGTCCAGACTCCAACATTAGTTTAATATTGTCACTCAACAGTTTTTTTCTGGCCCTATTTAAATGAACGCCATCGCGGGCAAAAAGATTATTCCTCTTCCAGAATCTACAAAAATTATCCACAAAACGAATTCCTAAAGCACTGCAATAACCTTTCAGTCAGACATACAGTTGGTGGATCTGACTAAACTTCATGTCACCAAACTACTACTACTCCTGCTATTGCTTCTGCCAATATTATAACTGTTACTAATAATATTTCTACTTTTACTGCTATGTTAGTGCTACTCTCACCTCCCTGTGTCTGGGTGGCTTTCCTCTGGACACTCTCATTTCCCCCATCAACACAAAACATGAACAATAGGTCAAATCTTCCAGTTAAAGTAGTTCTGACCAAGACTAGCTCAAGATCTGGAGATGGGTCCTATTGCTCCTGACAGGTTTAACTCGGAGACACTGAAGGACAGGTCAGTTGCAGGTTTAACCCAGAGACTGTGGCTGTGGTTACATGCACACTCTAAATATGATTATTGTCAGATTTTTTGAGTTATAAGAATAGTAAACTCACTTGTAAACAACAGATTTTGCAGTTCACATTCCATTTAAATAATCTTAAATGTCCAGAAAACAGATTATAATCAGATTTTTCAGCTTTAACCCAGAGACGCCAAAGGATGACGCTGAAGGTTGGCTCAAATGCAAAGGAAAGACTTCCCTACTGGCACAATAAAGTGTATCAAAACCTTAATGTTAAAATGTTACAAAATTGTAAAATCTTTTGTGATTAAGTTTGAAAAAAACATGTAAATTTGATTGAATCATTGTGTAAATGAAGAACAATCTTTATGTTTAAATGTCTTAAATAGAACACAGAAAAGAACTGAGAAGAATATAGACCTGGTTAAATCCTGGTTTAGATCTGGATTAGACCTGGTTAAATCCTGGTTTAGATCTTGATTAGACCTGGTTAAATCCCTGGTTTAGACCGGAATAGACCTGGTTAAATCCTGGTTTAGATCTGGATTAGACCTGGCTAAATCCTGGTTTAGATCTGGATTAGGCCTGGTTAAATCCTGGTTTAGATCTTGACTAGACCTGGTTAAATCCTGGTTTAGATCTGGGTTAGACCTGGTTAACTTTATGAGTTTCATTTGTCCCAACTATCAGAGCAGAATCATTGGAAACCAATCAAAAAGCCCATCTTATGTTTATGGCGTTGTTCTAGTCTTAGGTAATGAGGAGAGAAAATGGAGTATTGAATAACGTTCACTGTAAAATCGTGTTTTCTGAAGTCAGCACCAAACAGCCGTAAACAGCACTGTAAAATCTGACGTGTAACCGCTCCAAAAACACGGCTGCATCACACAAACACGGAACACACCACACGGGGAGGGCATCTGATCACATGTTCTGGGGCTTATGCTTGGTGCTATAAAGCCTGGCCCACTGATACTTTGCCGTGACATCACGCTGGGGTAGGGGGGGTTCTGCATGTATGCCTATGGAGGAATGTCCAGCAGTTACCATGGCGACACATTGCATTGCACACATTAGTAAACACAGCCTGAGTTTTTAGATTGTCTGAAAACTCAGGAAAAATTACTAAATGGAATTAAGCAACACATTTTCAGGAGCCTGTGAGGGCGACCCACTGAAAAACTGTCCAGGTATGATCCCCAGCAAAGAAAAATTCAGTTCAATTCAAAACTTGTGTCCAGTTGACAGAATATTATTTTTTTTTGCTATAACTGAAAAACTGTCGGGCTAATGCTAGCTAGCTTGTGACTGCAATGTTATTGGAGAGGGACTTTTTTAACAGCAAATCAGCAAATCAGCTCTCCTTTTGTAGCTCCATCCAAGTCAGTTCTTTATGGTCAGATTGTGTTGAAACAAAGCTTAGATTAAAGTCTAACTTGAGTAACAGAGCTTCAGACAGAGTAGAGCCTACAGCTAGCATCATACCCCCAGGGAATGCTGATGACATAAGCTGCATAGACGTGCTGCTTAGACATTCCATATTATCATAAATTATTAGAATTTAAATGACAAGGAATGTGAATGCAGTGGTGACCAAAAGAATTTCAACCAATTTCCGATACCATGATGATAATAAAAAACACTCACTTTTGGCGTGTCTTATCCTTGTTCTGATACAGCTCAAGATCATTCTAAAGCTATTCAGGAAAGGCTCATTTCTGTCCTGTGAATCCGACTTTTTTAGTATCGACACCTGCTTAAGTGAGTATCTAGTATCGATTAGTATCTGATTTTTGATACTTTTGACCACCCTACTTTAGAACAGCCCCACGATAGTTTCCTCGTCCAGTTTTGACGTTTAAAGAGTTTGAAGTGAATAACGTGCATTGTGTTTGGTCTGTGTGTGTGATTACAGCCCAGAATGGAGCCAAGATCAGTTTATAATCCAGTTTTATGGTTATGAGAGGGTCCTGGAAACCTGCTCTCAGACACAATCTGGACTTTGGGTCGACTAGTCTGCCGTTAAGGAATATATGCTTAAAGATCCTGTGTTACACAAAATTGACTTTCGAGGAACCAAAGGATGAAGGTTTGTGCAGTGTTTAATTTTTTGACTTTGATCACAACTAGCTCACAATGGCAAGACTGAAAAATATGTTTAGACAATTTATTTAATCTATTTGAAATGTGGTTGTGGGCGGAGTTTAGGTGTTTAGTCCCACTTTAAACTAGAGAAATTCAGGTCAGTATTGTTAATAGGTAATGCAATATCAATGGGTTTTTAGGAAACTTAAAGACTGCATTTTTTGTGCAACGCTTTTGAATTTTCTCTGTGTTCCGCATGTCCCTGCAGGGCTACCATAGCTTTGTACAGAAATATCGGTATTGCTCTCCTCACATTGACCACTAGATGTCTCTTGTGTGTACCTGTGTGATACTCACTCCCATTGCTTGCGCTTGGCCTGGGGCGTGTTGTGCCTCTTATGGGCCTGGTGAGCACGGATGACGTCACGGTAGTCCACCCACCCTCCTCTGCGTCGGATCAGAGGAACGCTCGGATCTGTGCTGGGGTCCAAGCCCGGACGGGGCTCTTCCTCCTCCTCCTCCTCTTCTTCACCGGTGTACGGCAGCTCCCGAAACTGCTCCACCGGGATGGAGTACTCCGTGTGGTACCAGGTCTGGGCTCGGGTCCGGTCCTGGTTGAGTTCCATG